>JARHVA010001424.1:205000-290000 GCA_037957365.1 Torreya grandis | reverse complement strand
TTAAGTCTAACTATCATAATTTTAATTATTTTTCTTTATCCTATAATATCGCTAATTATAAAATTGTAATTTCATAATAAACATCATGATATTGTTTAAACTATCACAATTTTGTTAAAAACTATGTAGTAACCACTAGAAATTATCCCCTTTATACAAAATCATTAATTTATAGTCATGGTATTATAGAAAAATCATGATATTGTACTATATGGATGAGATATTACAATTATTGACTATGTGTCTATGATATTTCCTTTTATAGTTGTATTTTTTCACTAATTTTTGCATTCAATTTTGTCCCTTTTGAATGCATTATTATTCAATTTGAGTGATTTTTGGATCATTCCAAACATTTTTCAAGGCCCAAATTGTGTTTGGTGTCAAGGACACTACCCCTTGACCCTTTCCTCTAGTGCCCATGGCACTACCCATAGACCTTGAAAGGGGATCTACCACTTGACCCCGTAAGGGGAGCTACCCCTTAAATATGCAAGGGGCACTTCCCCTTGACCCTATTGGGGGATACCACCCTTAGAACCTGATATTGTGGGCCCCTCACCCAAAGAACTTGTAGAGCCAAATCATGATTTTTTTAGTGGTTTTTATTAAGGATTATTAGAATAACATTTTATTTCTTATAAGGGTGGATCTAGTGGCTAATTTGGCTTGTTAACATCTTCTTTTACAATATATATTTTGGTCTAACATGTTGTCTTGTAAGTTACCCCTCAAGATTACCAATTGAAACTACTAATCATTTTCTTACAAGCTACCTATGAAAGAAATTTTGGCATATTGAAAATCATTTTGTTTATCTAAGACTTTCAATAATTTTGTTTAAATAGTGTTATCTAAATTATTTTGTATATATCTTGTATATATTTAATTTTGTATATATCTCACATCTAATTAATTGGTTAATTAATCTATTTTTGGTCTACTTGTCTATCACCTGAGGGATACGATGGTTTACATTATCCTCACATCCTTTTGGAAATTCTTGAAGGATAAAAAACACCCACAAAACCTCTCTTTTTTATTTTTAAGGGGTACCATGATGTTCAATTCACACCCATGCAATTGACATAGTCTTAGGGGGATAGTGACAGTGGATTTCACCACCATGCACTAATCAAATCTCCATGTTGTAGTGGAGTATAAATATTAGGGAAAATGATCATTAAGACAAGTAGTTGACCCCATACATGTCATCTATGAAGGGGAAGAGTTCATTCTTTGAACTAGGTGATTAGATAGCACCCTACATAGACATGGGCCCCACTATACCTAGAATATATTAGGGATGCCCCTAGAAATCCCATTCAACCTAGATTAAGACCTTGTGGCCATAATAGGTGACTTAATTCTAGAGTTAGGATTAGATCCCAATTGACTATAAAGTATAAATAGGGTTGAGAGGCTTTTGTATATTCCTTAGTGGGTCACCAACTTATAGCCTCACCCATAATTATGTTAGATGGTACAGCCATAGGGTTACACACCCACAATCAATTAACTAGTCCTAGGTTTTGTGATTTTATTGACTTGGTGAGTGTCTTGCTAGACCTGTGTTGTTTTTGAACCAAGTAAGCCTTTTACCCAAACCTATATACACCTATCTAGGTCTTCACATATCATCTTGTATATCCTTGTCTTATCATCATATCAGTTTGTACATCCTTATCATCAACCTCTTCTACATATTTTATTTGTATATCCTTTTAAAAATTTGTCTCATCCTCCATCCTATCTCCCATCAGTCTCTTGTCTTAATCACATAATAATTTAGTCATATCCAATAATCATTGGTCATACCCCTATCATCTACATATCCTAATCACATCTTGTCATAAGTCCACTTTGTCCATCAACAATCATTTATTTTTATATTAACTTACCTAATCACCTTGTTAGACTAATCATAGTCTTACCCAATTCATCCCCTTGTATATTACTCATTTTTTCAAGTTTTTAGTCATACAAAAGTCATCATCCACATTAAAAAACAACTCTCCCACATCTAGGTTCCAATCCTAAGCTTGATTGTGTCTAATCAAGTTTGAGTCATGATTACATATCCTATCAATCTATTAATTTAATCATCTCATCCTATTTGAGTTGATTATCTTAGTCTTGAGCTAGTCTAATCTAATTAATCCCTAGTCAAAATTAGTTTCTCAGGCCAATTTAGCCCCTCATCCCATCTTACATATTTTTGTAGCTTGTCTAGTAAAATCCAATCTCAATCATGAAATCCTAGCTCATGTCCTAATTTTGTCTATTTAATCTTATCCTATCGCATCAAACATCATAGTCAAGCTTGAGACTAGAATAAAAGAAGTCTTCATCCAAATTTGTTCCACACATCCATCCTCATCCCTTAGTATTTCCATTCAATCCCCCACACCTATAGATTGGGGTTGATGAACCACACCATCTGTAACTTGTCTGTATTAATCCATAACATTTAAAACAAATTTGGTCAATACTCTAGTTGAACAATGTCTCATGTCCAATAGAGATATACTCCTTTATCTCCTCATCAAGATGAGCACCCAACATCCTAAAAAATTTGACCTTGTCCACTGAACATTACCCCCAATCTATACCCATACATGTGAGTCTCATCCAAATCCTCCATCCACCAATCATAGCCAATCATCTACCCCTTCCTACACTAGCATATTAATCCTATCCTGGCCACCTCTCCACTCACCCAATCATGTTGATAACCATCTAATCCAAATTGTAATGCTTTTACATCTAAGTGAATATGATGATATCTCCTATACTTCTTTTCTTATATCCTTAGAATCCTTATTCCAATAACTTGTCACTACTAACATGATGGTCTATCCACATATATGACATCTTAATCCCACCAAGCCTAATCCATCTTAGTATAAAGCTAACTAATACTATGTATATCACTAAACCTATGGGAATGCCATTAATTAATGTCATAATTTTGAAACCTACATCCATGACCACATCAATCATGGTGAAATTGAAATCAATATTGAATCATATGAGTCTACATTTATGGGTGAATAAGAAGAGGTATGCCAAGATTCCATTCCTGATTATGATCAATCTCTTCCCTTTCCAAGCCAAGGTCAACTTACCACATCCATCTTCCATGATCCACCCATATTTGACAAATATTCCATAAAAAATGAGTCTATTCCCCATAAATCTAGTCCCCCCTTTTGTCATGAGTATTTCCTCCATAGGCCTATATTTGGAGAATCCATTATTACTCCATCATCTCCCCATCATCCACCATTTCAAAAACCCCATGTTGAGGGGTCAATTATGGATAATGAGTCTTATACTAGTAACATTTCATCCTATAAATCATATTCAACATTAGAGTCAATACAAGCATTATTTACATCAAGATCATGTTTAACACTAGTATCTGAACTAAATTACTTATCTTAAACATCATCCCTCATACATGTTACACTAGATGAGCACTATGCTTTTATTTTTGAGGATACCTCTAATTAAAACACATCCAATAAATTACAAGACATGTATTTTGATCCCACTCAAGATAATGAAGTCATAATAGAGTTCTTGAAAGCTTTATCTCTCAGAGATAGTCATAATGAATCTGATCCTACTTTGGATGTTTATATGACATCTAGTCTTATTGATCCTTTTATTGATCTTGAGGATATCTTATCCAATGTTAAAATTGGTTCTCCTAGGAACCCCTATGAGGACCATGTTACCACATAACTAATAATTAACCTCACCATATCATCTCTACCACCTCCATCCATCATTTATCCTTTTATTTCTGTAAATGATCATTTAATCACCACCCTCCATAGGGATAATTGTGAACATACATTGTTGGACCCTTCATATAATAATATAGCACGTGCCATGAATATAAAGGTCCAAGACCATATTCCAAAATAAATAAATCATGATCAAATAACCTTTGATCCCATAAGTCAAAATGAAGAAACTTCAAATCATCAGCCTAATCCAAAAGTGTCTTCCTCTAGTGAATCCCCAAATTAGATGCTAGGGGAATGTCAAAGTCAAAAATAAATCTCCTCTGGTGAATCCCAAAGTCATGCACCAAGGTTCAATCAAGTTATAATTAATTATAAAGATTAAAATAATGTAAAAATAACTATCAATACAGTCTATAATCCTTCAAATAATTAGATCAAATATGAATCATGTAGTTAAAGCATCTTGGATCTCCTAAAGTCTTTTGTCACATGGCACCAATCAGATGAGGAATGCCTAACATCTCCAATGATATGTGTATGATAGTACCAATCCTTAAACACCCCTTACACATTTATATCATGATCTTATCATAAACTCAAGTCCCATACACCCCCATCAACATCAAATGTAATCCATACCTCACATAACACTCTCAGGGAGTATTATCTCTCATATGGGTGACAAAGACACTTTGTCTAGAAACTTGGAGGGGTATCAATTGAGAACCCATGAAAATCATAACGACATCAATACATCTAATGGAAATAACATGGTCCTAACATAACACATCTCTAGAACAAGTATTGGCTAAATATTCCACCAATGTCAGCATTCTTACATCTTGCACCCATGTCTAATAAATCAAGATGCCTAAGAAGTCAAAAAAATAATTCATCCAATGGTGAAAACCAATCTTATGGCACTCTGATATTATGGAAGAAGAATTATTATTCTAGAACCATTATGATGGCTAGTAAATATCTCATAATTGTAAAAATTACTACTGTGGATCAAAAGGAGGGGTGGTATATTGTAAATATTTATGTTCCTAATATTAAAAACCTAAGGAAAAAGGTATGGGAGTCTATTTCTAGTTTTGAAAGTAAGGACTATTTTCGATGATGGATCATAATGGGAGACTTCAATGTGCCTCTCTATGATCATGAGAAAATGGGAGGTAATGCTACCCAAATGGAAGGGATATTAGACTTACTGGAGTTTATAAATAAAGAGGGACTAATGGATATGGAAATCCAAGGAATTTAGTTTACTTGGAGTAATAAGAGAGTAGGTAATGAATGTATTCAGGTTAGGATTGATCATGTCCTTATTTCTCCTGATTAGACAAAAGAATTCATCTGCAAGTTGGAAGTATGCCAAAAAATTGGATCAGATCATTTTCCTCTCATCTTCACTGCTACTAAAATTAATTAAAAGAAGATTTTTCCTTTTAGATTTGAGAAGATGTGGATGCAACACCCATAGTTTGAAAGTAAATTGGAAGAATGGTGGAATATTGATATTGAGGGTACAACACTCTTTAGAGTTGTATCTAAGCTCAAAAATGTTAAAAGGGACGTTAAAAAATGGAATAAGAATAGCTTTGGAAACATCTTTGAGAATAAAAGTGCCATTAAGGAGGAAATTCTTAAAACACAGGAAAAAATTTAGAAGGAAGGATATACTCCTGATCTCTTAATTGAAGAAAATGAAAAGTTGGCTCAATATCATGATATCATCACTAAAGAAGAAATCTATTGGAGACAAAGATCTAGGTTGTTATGGTTGAGAGAAGGAGATAAAAATACAAAAATTTTCCATCTATCCACTCTAAAGCATAGAGATAAAATTCACATATCACACCTAAAAAGGGAGATTTGAAGATTACAGAGGAAAAGGATATAAAGAGGAAATGGAGTTTTTTTCTCATCCTTAATGAAGGCTAATCCTCATATCAATTTGGATAGTCAATCTAAAATTCTAAGAGTGATTCCTCTATTGGTTTTGAAGGAATAGAATAAAATGTTAAGTTCAATTCCTAAGGATGAGGAAATCTTTAAAGTTGTTTGCTCTCTAGGAGGAAATAAAGCTCCTGGACCGGATGGTTTCCCCATGCTTTTCTTTTGAAAACTATGGAAATTTGTTGGTAAAGATGTTAGTGATGCTATGAAGGAATTTTATGGAGCAAAATAGATGCTTAAAGAAGTTAACTCTACCTTTCTGTGTTTGATTCCCAAGAAAATTGGTGCTGATTCTCCTGATTAGTTTAGACTGATCAGCCTCTATAATTCTTTCTATAAAATTATTTCTAAATTTCTTACTTCTATACTTATTCAAGTGATCCCTTTGGTAATTTCTGATCAGCAAAATGGATTTATCCTAGGTAGACAAATTCTCAACTCTATTATCACTGCTCATGAGAATATTCACTCATTGTCATGTTCTAATAATCAGGGGTTCATTATGAAAGTTGACATTGCAAAAGCCTATGATAGGGTTGATTGGTTATTCCTTTCAAATAGTCTATTAGCTTTTGGCTTTGACCAAAAGGTGGTTGGTATTATTTATCAATTGATTTCTACTTCCTCTATTGTTGTTTTGGTCAATGGAAGCTATTCTCAGTTATTTTATCCATCTCGGGGATTGAGACAAAGTGACCCTTTATCCCCCATCCTTTTTGTAATTATGGTTGATTGCTAGGGGAGATATATTAGGGATTTAGTCCATAAAGGTTTATTTAAGGGTTTAAAACCTTCTTCCCATCCTCTAATTTGTTCTCATGGACAATTTGTTGATGATACCATCTTTATGGGGAAAGTTGAAGTCAAGGAAGCAAGAAATTTGAAGCAAGCCATTAACTTATATTCTTCTACCTCTGGTCAATTGATTAATTGGAAAAAAAGTGCAGTGTTCTTTATTAACACCCCTATCCAGAGGCAAAATAAAATTACTAAAATTCTTGAATGTTCTATAGGATCTCTTCCCTCTCCTTACTTAGGTCTTCCTCTTGGTCTGAAAGTCCCTGATGCCTTCTGGGAGGATCTTATTAACAAGTTCAGCAAGAAACATGCGGGATGGAAAGGAAACCTTTTAAGTCAGGTAGGAAATTTAACTCTTCTCAAAACTTGTCTTCAAAGCATACCTACTTATGCATTAAGTCTATTCAGAATTCCTATTAAATTTGCAGAGTCTATTGAAAAAATTCAAATAAATTTCCTATGGACCAGTACTGAGGAAAAAAGAATAATGCCTTTAATTGCTTGGGATAATGTTTGAAAACCTTTCAAGGAAGGGGGATTAGGAATTAGGAAAATCATATGTATGAATAAAGCTCTTTTAGCCAAATTGGGATGGAGAGTTTACCATGAAAACAAAGAGTGGAGTACTATATGGAAACATAAGTACCTCTTCACTCCTAAATCCCTTTCTGATTTCTTTTCTTATCCTGATGTAAATCGTCCCTCTTCCATATGGGGGGCTGTTCAAGGGACCAAAAAAACTTTAGAAAAAGGATGATCCTAGAAAGTTGGTAATGGACTTAAGGTGAAATTTTTGGATGATGTCTAGTTAAAGGATTATCCTTTGATGGAATATTTTCAAGATAAGGATTTAGTTAATCCATGTAAGCAAAGATATGGTATACTAGTTAGTCAGTATTGGTAGAACAACTCCTGGGTGAATTTAACCGATGTTAATTGAAACTTCAACAATATCCAATTATCTCTCAATGCTATCTCTCTTTATCCCTATATGGAGGATAAGATTATTTGGCATGATGATCCTAGTGGACAATTTAAAGTCTCTACTATCCTTCAAAGGAAAAGGGTAATCAACCTTTGTGGTCTCAAGCTTGGATGAAGGGGCTCGCCCCTAAAATTAATATCTTCTTCTGGACTCTACTTCAAAATAAAATCTTGACCCTGGACAATTTGTAGAAAAGAGGAATAAATGTGGTTAACAGGTGTATTTTATGCAAAAATGGATTTGAAGATAGAGACCATATTTTTTTGAATTGCTCCTACACTCAGCAAGTTTGGACTGAGATCCTTAATTTTTGGGGTATAACATGGGTACATCAAAAAAGTGTGGATCTATCCTTTAAAAGCTGGTACTGTCCCTCTAAGAATCTTGATGTTCATTTTTTTTGGAAACTAACACTTCCTCACATATGGTGGGGCATATGGAAAGAAATGAACAATAAAATATTTAGAAATACAGAACTTCCTAGATGGGTGCTTGGTCAGAATATTATTAGAGCTACAAAGGAGAATTTTAAATCACAGAGGGATCCTAATCAAACTTTTCAATTTGATAAACCCTTACAATCTGAAAGGCCTAATTTGAAAATTGATAATCCAAGATTGAGTGTAAAATGGAATGTCCCTCCTAATGGATGGATCAAAGGAAATTTTGATGGAGCAGCTAAAGGGAATCTAGGAAGAGCGGTATGTGGAAGAGTACTGAGAGATCATATGGGAAATGTAATTGATGCTATTGCTATCCTAATTGGTAAGTTGAATAGTCATATTGCTGAAGTAACTGTAGCCCTCTACACCATTAAACTAGCTGTTGAATTGGGATTTTCCAAATTATGGTTGGAAGGTGATTCTTTGAATATTGTAAATATCCTAAATAACAAAAACTCAATTTCATGGTTTATTGAGGCTATGGTGATGGAAATTAAAGATTTAATTCTAAATCTTGAAAAAGTGACCATATCCCATACATATCGAGAAGCCAATGGGGTTGTTGACTGGATAGCTAATCATGTTGTTCAAACAAGGCATAAGGTGAGATGGCATGATGCATTAAATAAGCACGTTGATCTCAAATCACTTATTAATTATGATGCCATTCATTCTAAAGAGGGAAAGATCTACCTGGATTAGTAATGTAATGATTTAGTGGAGTGGCCTTATGGTGGACAGATTACCTTCATTGAACAGGTACATTCATGAGAATGTAATGTGGATTTTGCATGTGTTAGCATATAGGCGAGTTCCATTTCATGTAAAGAATAATTGGGTCCATTTTTATGCCTTCAGTGTTTGGGTGTTGTTGGAACATTGTTTTTTTTTGCAATATGAAGGGTGAACCGTGAAAGCAAGAGCCAAAAAGTTATGAAGACTGGAAGGATAGATAGGATGTGTGGAAGATTCTTCAGAAAGGGAAAGTGGAAAGTTACCTGGAGTGACTGCATGGATCTAAACCCCACATTACGATGGCATTCTTCAAAAATTAGGTTGATGATAGAGTAACTCTCCATGGTGTTACTGTGAAACTTACAGAGGATTTCATTGCTAAGGTTATAGGGCTTCCCATGGGTGGTATTAAATTCTCTAAGTAGATCAGTATCTCCAATGCAGCCTACAAGAAATTTTTGAAGACGGATGCAGAGGAGAAGCAGCTAGAAAAGAATGGAGATTTCTTTGATTTGGAGCAGATAAAAGGAATCTGGAGAGATGTATTATGCTGCATTCATGAGTATTTTATCCTAGATGGTAAGAGCAAAAGAGTTCAGAAATTTCATTTTGTCTTTCTTAATCATTTTAGGCATAAAGACAGAATTTCCTTCCCTTTCTATTTGCATTTTTCACTACTTCAAAGTCTGTTTGCCCATAGAAAGAAGGAATCTCAGCCTATTTTACATGAAGGATTGATTCTTATCATAGAGGGACATAGCAAAAATAATGCCATAGCTTCGACTCCTTATTCTAACAAAAAAAAGATTCATAGTGTAAAAAGAATGGAAAAGTTAAGGGGAAAGAAAAAGTAAAACCTAAACCATCCAGTTGTAAAAACAAAATTTTAAAGAGGAATTTGAGTGGGAAAGTACAAAAATTTTAGAGAAGAATGTTTTGGAGGAAGAGGAAGGGACAAAAACTGGGGATTTTAGTTCAAATCTGAAAGGTTATCAGGAAAATGAAGAAAAAAGTGAGAAAGAAAATGAAGGGGATAAAACTGAGGGCAATACAAAACAACATAATTCTAATCATGAAGATAATCAGAATGTATTGGGGGAATTATTAAAGACACAAATATTTTAAATGATGATCCAGCTTTGATAAGAGAAAAGGAACATATGGTTCTGGTTCCCAATCATGCTATGGAGATTAGGGAACAAGAAAAGGATGATTTTGTCTAGCATGAAGATCCTGTAGAGACAAAAGAGGAGAAAATGATGGAAAGGGAGAACCAAATAGAAAAGGATAAGTCCTCTCCACAGGAGAATGTAGATGATAGTTTTGATGCTTGATAGATGGACACTAAGCTATCATTCATGAATTCAGCCAAATTCAAAGTTGATGCTATTCTCCAAGTTGATTCGTGGATGTATAAGGAAATAATGGAGCTGAAGAAGAAAGTAGAAATAATGCAACATAACCAGGAAGCTGATAGGATCAAAATTAATAATTTGGAGATGCAAATGAGAGATATTCCAATTAAACTTAAGGATTATGAGAATAAACTGAGAAGGATTATCAAAGAAAGTAGAATAAAAATGGAGGAGGTTACTTCTAACATATGTGTGGCTACAACTAACCTTGGAAAAAGAGCTAATGAAGAAATAAATTTGGAGGGGCCAAGTAAGAGGACCAAGTAGAGCTCGAGGAAGAAATCCCTGCAAGAAGCTGCTACTTCAGCTATAATAACCATACAAGATACTACAATGATTGGAAATGAGGCCATGAAGATGATCCTGGAATTAGACTACTAGGGTCTTCTCTATTGCTATTGTCTTTGTTTTGGTCCTTTCTGTTGGATGTTATAACTAGTTCTGAAATTTGGTTCTTAGTTTAAACACTTATTTTGAGTTTTCAGGTCTTTGTAAAACCTGTGATCTTTTTATGGTTTTGGTCTGTGGTTTCAAGTCCCTATAAAACCTGATTTTAATGCTATTTTTTAGTTTGTTTTAGGATTGCTCTTCCTATTGGGAATTTTTCTTCATCTTTCTTTTCTCTGTTAAAGGGTTTTGGGGTCCCTTCAAAACTTGCTTTTAAATTAATCTAGAACCAATCTTATGGCACCTTGGGAAAGTACCATGATGAAAACCAATTTTTGGCATCATGGTAAAATAATCTATTGCTTGCATTGTACCTCAACACTTGGTGGCAAAATCCCTCTATTTCATCCATCAAACCCATCCATGTTTTCATTGTCTATATTATCCCTTGATCTATTATTCCTACCCATCATATGCCATCATATCACGTACCCTATTATGTCCCTCTGTTCTCTCAGTCTTAACCTTCATAAGGGAGTGAAAGGTACCTGTAGTAATGTTTTGGAATCATCTTAGCATATCCTCCAATGGACACTTAGGTCATTACATATGATATTCTTTCATGATGTGATAATTTGTGATCAATCATCCATTCTTTCTTGGTCCTCATCCCATTTTTAGCATCCCCCACATCCTTTTATCATACCATACATTATCACACCCATCCTTATACTAGTTTATAGATTTGGGATTCCCTTTGCTAGTAACCCCATTTGTATAGTGTATATGCATATTTTAAAAATCCCCAAAAATTGAAATATTTCAAAAATCCAAACAATTATAAAATCCACAAAATCCCAAAACAACTAAGTTATCTTATTTTATGGCATCTTATCTTATGTCCTAAATATCCTAGTCATCCTATCTAAAGTATTTTTTGTCGTTTCCTCTTGTCATATTGCCTTATCCCAACACCCTAGTCATATTATCCTATGTCTTCAATAGCCTTATCCTAATCCCAGTACCTAGTCTAATCCTTATCCAATTCTTCTCCTATTTTAGGTCCCTAGACTAATCCAAATCAAAATCCTTATCCTAATCTAAGTACCAAGTGTATATACGTAATATTTTCAAACTTTTATCACTTACTAACATTTTATATCTTGTAAGAACCTATTGAGTCTCAATTTATTTGAGTGCATGCCTTAAGGGGTGCACCAGGAAAGGGGTGGACAAACCATTGGTGCTTTATAAGATTATTATCCCTTTTTCCACTTGACATATACACACTTGTCTCCTAATAATAATTTACCCTAAGCTTATTCTTCTCATTTTTACTGATTCCAAACATTTGTGACATATTTATCCTCTTATTTCTTGCCTCATCCCCATTTTGAGAGTTGGTTGTATTAGGTCGATTGGGTCGACCATGTATAGTTTTTAGCCTCTGATTACTATACAAGGTTGACTAGGTCAAACTTGTACTATTTTTGGGTATTTTTCACTTTAGAGTCTGTTAGTCCTTTATCTGACATAGCTCATGGCCTAGTGAATTCTATTACAAAAACATATAGGGTCAATTGGGTCGACCTTGTATAACTAACGTATTCAAAAGGATTTAGGGTAAGATATGACTATATATAAAAGTTCATTCCAAACATTTGAAAATAAAGAAGAAAAGTATAATAAGTGAGAATGAACAGCTAATTATTGACAATTCTACTTGAGGAATAAATCTTAGGGTTCCATAATTTCTTTGGAGATATGGATTTTGTCTTATGGAGAAGTCTTTTAGATGAATAGATAACTTGTGTAGCCTAGATGTGATTTGTCTTTGTTATTATTACATATCATAACAATCCTTTATGAAGCACCTTGGCCAAGGGAGAGATTGAGGATTGATGGGTTCATCTTCAAAGGTAAATATTCCTCACTTTATTTCTCCTTTGTAAGAGTAGATAGATAATTTAGTTTTGTCTATCTTCCATGCATAAGGATTTTGTAGACATTGACATGAGTATATGTCTCCTATGCATGTTTAGTTTAGTTTTTATTATTTCTAACTCCCAATTTGTGACATAAGATTTGGTGATCACTAGATTATATTTACTTTATTGCTTATTAGACATAAGTGAAATATCAAAAAATATGACCCCCTTTAGTTTATTGTATGATTATGTTAGTCTAGAGGCTTTGGAGACCTCTTTAGTATAGTGTATTATGATAATTGATCCCCTAATTAGGTCTGGTATATCCCTATATTTTTCATGTTCATACTTAATAAATGTATTCCTAATCAGAAGTGTAGGTATGTTCTATCTTCTCCAAGCTAATATTGATTTATAGACATGATGTATTTCTAATTGCATACATTTTGGTGAACCTAATGTGAACTAACTATTGTAGGATTTGTTCACTTATTTCATTATTTTCATCATATATTATCCATAATAAGTCAAATAAATCAACCCAAATCTAATTTTTGTGTGAAAGGTTTTAAGTATATGCTATTGGATCGATCCAATTGACCTAGTATAGGTTTTTGGATTTTCAGGCTTCCAATTTAGACTACTGGATTGACCCAGTCAACCTAGTATAGTTTCTAGACTTTTAGAAATCTTATTCAACATACAAGGTTGACCCATTCAACCTTATATAGTATAAAAACTTAGTAAAAGGTTCTTACAAAGCTTTATCGACCCAATTAATAGGTTTTTCAAGAACTACACATGGTTCTTTGACAACAATCTTCCTTCTCTACATGTATGAACCATCAAGGTTCCTTTTTATCCTTTTATCTCTTTCTTTATAGTCTTTCCTTTCATAGTTTACAGTATTCAAAATTACCCTTGTACATTCAACTAGATGGACCCTATCAACCTAGTTATGTATTCTTTGTTATGTCTAGATAACTAAGTTGACTCTACTGAAACTATTTATTTTTAGACCTTGCTTCTACAAAATAGGATGGACCTTGTTGACCTTGTTTTGTATTATTTGCATACACTATTGATTGTATCAACATTGTACCTTATTTCAAAGCTATAATTGACCTTTATATTCTATTAATTACCTCACACTTTCATTTTTTATTGCTTGCATTCTTAAAATAGATCACATAAATTAATTACATCGTTTTAAATTAATCAATTAGTTTCACTATTTTCCATATTATGCATAAATGACCAAATCACAAAATCTAAACAAGCATTTTAAAATTTGAAGATCCAAGGCCAACCTACTTGGATTTCATCACTAAGAGGGTAGCTAACTTGATGTTTTCATCAAGTATAATGCATGGTTATTGGTATATTATAGCTAAGAACCTAATACCCTTATCGCTATGGTGTGTGAAGTGAGGGGGTAGGCCCTAATACCAAGCTTATATCATTATCACTATAGATCCTTTTCAAATGAAACTACCTAAAACTATCCTTAGATTATTTTCTAGTTTATTACTTATATCCAGCTTCTAATCACATTTAAAAACATATTATAATAATCTTATAAATATTTAGGTTGACCATTTAGTTAGCTCTTTACTTTCCAAGTTGATTACCAACCATTTAAAAATAAAGAAGCAAAGTAAAATAGGTGAGAATAAACATCTAATTATTGACCATTATACTTGAGGATTAAATCTTAGGGTTTCATAATTTTTGTGGAGATATGGATCTTGTCTTATGGAGAAGTATTTTAGATGCATAGATAACTTGTGTAGCCTAGAGATGATTTGTCTTTGTTATCCTTACATACCACAACAATCTCTTATGAAGCACCTTGGCCAAGAGCGAGATTGAGGATCTATGGGTTCATCTTCAAAGGTAAATATTCCTCACTTTATTTCTCCTTTGTAAGAGTAGATAGATAATTTAGTTTTGCCTATCTTCCATGCATTAGGATTTTGTATACATTGACATGAGTATATGTCTTTTATGCATATTTAGTTTAGTTTTTATTGTTTCTAACCCCCACTTTATGATCAAAGATTTGGTGATCACTACATTATATTTAATTTCTTGTTTATTAGACATAAGTGAAATATCAAAACCTAGGACCCCCTTAAGGTTATTATCTGATTGTGTTAGTCTAGAGGCTTTGGAAACCTCTTTAGCATAGTGTATTATGATAAGTGATCCCCTAATCAGGTCTAGTATATCCCTATATTTGTCATGTTCCTAATTAATAAATGTATTCCCAATCAAAAATGTAGGTATGTTCTATCTTCTTTAAGCTAATATTGATTTATATACATGATGTATTTCTAATTGCATACATTGTGGTGAACCTAATGTGAACTAACTATTGTAGGATTTGTTCACTTATTTCATTATTTTCATCATATATTTTCCATACTAAGTCAAATACATCAACCCAAATCTAATTTTTGTGTGAAAGGTTTTAAGTATAGGCTATTGGATCGATCCAATTGACCTAGTATAGGTTTTTGGATTTTCAGGCTTCCAATTTAGACTACTGGATTGACCCAGTCAACCTAGTATGGTTTATAGACTTTTAGATATCTTATTCAACATACAAGGTTGACCCATTCAACCTTATATAGTATAAAAAATTAATAAAAGGTTCTTACAAAGCTTTATCGACCCAAATAATAGGTTTTTCAAGCATTCCACATGGTTCTTTGACAACAATCTTCCTTCTCTACATGTATGAACCATCAAGGTTCCTTTTTATCCTTTTATCTCTTTCTTTATAGTCTTTCCTTTCATAGTTTATAGTATTCAAAATTACCCTTGTACATTCAACTAGATGGACCCTATCAACCTTGTTATGTATTCTTTGTTCTGTCTAGATTACTAAGTTGACTCTACCGAAACTATTTATTTTTAGACCTTGCTTCTACAAAATAGGATGGACCTTGTTGACCTTGTTTTGTATTATTTGCATACACTATTGACTGTATCAACATTGTACCTTATTTCAAATCTATAATTGACCTTTATATTCTATTAATTACCTCACACATTCATTTTTTATTGCTTGCATTCTTAAAATAGATCACATAAATTAATTACATCATTTTAAATTAATCAATTAGTTTCACTATTTTCCATATTATGCATAAATGACCAAATCACAAAATCTAAACAAGCATTTTAAAATTTGATGATCCAAGGCCAACCTACTTGGATTTCATTACCAAGGGCGTAGCTAACTTGATGTTTTCATCAAGTATAATGCATGGTTATTGGTATATTATAGCTAAGAACCTAATACCCTTATCGCTATGGTGTGTGAAGTGAGGGGGTAGGCCCCAATACCAAGCTTATATCATTATCACTATAGATCCTTTTCAAATGAAACTACCTAAAACTATCCTTAGATTATTTTATAGTTTATTACTTATAGCCAGCTTCTATTCACATTTAAAAACATATTCTAATAATCTTATAAATATTTAGGTTGACCATTTAGTTAGCTCTTTACTTTCCAAGTTGATTACCAACCATTTGAAAATAAAGAAGCATAGTAGAATAAGTGAGAATAAACATCTAATTATTGACCATTATACTTGAGGACTAAATCTTAGGGTTCCATAATTGTTGTGGAGATATGGATCTTGTCTTATGGAGAAGTATTTTAGATGCATAGATAACTTGTGTAGCCTAGAGATGATTTGTCTTTGTTATCCTTACATACCACAACAATCTCTTATGAAGCACCTTGGCCAAGAGCGAGATTGAGAATCTATGGGTTCATCTTCAAAGGTAAATATTCCTCACTTTATTTCTCCTTTGTAAGAGTAGATAGATAATTTAGTTTTGCCTATCTTCCATGCATTAAGATTTTGTATACATTGACATGAGTATGTGTCTTCTATGCATATTTAGTTTAGTTTTTATTGTTTCTAACGCCCACTTTGTAATCAAAGATTTGGTGATCACTACATTATATTTACTTTCTTGTTTATTAGACATAAGTGAAATATCAAAACCTAGGACCCCCTTAAGGTTATTATCTAATTGTGTTAGTCTAGAGGCTTTGGAAACCTCTTTAGCGTAGTGTATTATGATAAGTGATCCCCTAATCAGGTCTAGTATATCCCTATATTTGTCATATTCCTAATTAATAAATGTATTCCAAATCAAAAGTGTAGGTATGTTCTATCTTCTTTAAGCTAATATTGATTTATATACATGATGTATTTCTAATTGCATACATTGTGGTCAACCTAATGTGAACTAACTATTGTAGGATTTGTTCACTTCATTATTTTCATAATATAGTTTCCATAATGGGTCAACTACATCAACCCAACTCTAATTTTTATGTGAAATGTTCTAGTTATAGGCTATTGGATCAACCCAATTGACTTGGTATAGGTTTTTGGATTTTTAGGCTTCCAGTCCAGACTAATTGATTGACCCAATCAACCTAGTATAGTTTCTAGACTTTTAGATATCCTATTCAACATACAAGGTTGACCCAATCAACTTTGTATAGTATAAAAACTTAGTGAAAGGTTCTTACAAAGCTAGATCAACCCAGTTAATAGGGTTTTTAAGCATTCCACAAGTTTCTTTGACAAAAATCTTCCTTCTTTGCATCTATGAACCATCAAGGTTACTTTTTATCATTCTTTTTTTTATTTATAGTCTTTCCTTTCATAGTTTATAGTAATCAAAATCACACTTGTACATTCAACTGGATGGACCATGTCAACTGAGTTATGTATTCTTTGTTCTATCTAGATAACTAGGTTGACTCTACTGACCCTATTCATTTTTAGACCTTGCTTATACAAAATAGGATGGACCTTGTTGACCTTGTTTTATATTTTTTGCATACACTATCGACTGTAATGACATTGTACCTTGTTTCAAAGTTAAAATTAACCTTTATATGGTAGTAATTAGCTCACACTTTCATTTGTTGTTGCTTGCATGCTTAAAATAGATCACATAACTTAATTATGTCATTTTAAATTAATCAATTAGTTTGACTATTTTCCATTTTATGCACATATGACCAAATCACAAAATCTAAACAAGCATTTCAAAATTTGACTATCCAAGGCCAACCTACTTGGATTTCATCACCAAGGGTGAATCTAACTTGATGTTTTGATCAAGTATAATACATGGTTATTATTATATTCTAGATAAGTACCTAATACCCTTATCGCTATAGTGTGTTAAGTGAGTGGCTAGGCCCCAATATGAAGTTTATATCATTATCACTATATATCCTTTTCAACTAAAACTACCTAAAACTATCCTTAGATTATTTTCTAGTTTCTTACTTATAGCCAGCTTCTAATCACATTTAAAAACATATTCTAATAATCTTATAAATATTTAGGTTGGCCATTTATTTATCTCTTTAGTTATATTTTTAATGAAAAGAGAGTATTATGCTATGAATAGGTATTAGGATGAGTCCCATAGTTCATTGTGGAAGTGGCAATGTAAATAGTACTAGCATCCAAAAGAGGAATCCTACTCTATCTATGGGAGACCTTATGAGAATTGGTAAAATTCATCATGTCTATTAACTGCAACTCAATGCTATCATCAAGTAGAATGTCCATGATGAAGGGAAATAAAGAGAGATGAAAAATAAAGGAAATATGAAATGATAGAAATAGTATATGGTTAATTAGGTTCACTTAGCATAAAAAAGGGTTTTTAAATATATAGGATCGAGTGGATCAATCTAGTATAGTGAATAGATTTTGGAAAAAGAGTGAATAGGGGGTCTAAAAAGAGTACATGGTCAATTGGGTAGATCTAATATAGTTAATAGAGATTGGAAAAATGTACAAGGTTGAATGGGTTAACCTATCACAATAGATAGGGAAAATTAGAAAGCCTATAAAAGATTGTGAATCGAAACAAGATAATTTTTACAATTAATTTGAAAATTAAGAACTAAAGGGAAATGAACAATCAATTGGATTGACTCTGGCTAATCCACTTGAGGCATGCAAAATAAAATCTTGCACCAACATTGGCTAATGCAAGTTTTTGCAATAAAAAATATAATTGAGCATAATCTTAATACCTCTTCATAGCATAATCCTCTCTTTTCATTATAATACCAACCCAAATTAGAATATTCCCTCAAAATTCTCTTATTTATCTATGAATTTCCTCAACATCAAGGAAATGATCCCTCTACCATTTAAAATCTTATGATTAGTGTTCAATATAAAGAGTAGCATTCACCTACTCCTACATTCTCAACTAGATTTAAGGGTAACACTTTCTTTGATTCTTAGCATCTTTCTTCGATTATGAACCCTCCTCACACCATGATCTTTTCTTCTCTATATTTTTTCACCTCCATGCCTAATATATCCACTAATATGGTAGGTTCTACATCTAGTGGGCCTCTAATAAAATCCACTATCCTTAATCCTTCTACTAGGGATTTGTTTTCTACCTAAGGTAATCATGTTTCTAGTGCTTATTTCTCTCAACCATTCACTAGTCCATCTTTTGCTACATAAGTAAATTTCTCCACCAGTGTCTCACACTCCCATATTTTCTCTCAAGACCCTATAAAAACCAATAGTGGTACCAAATCCACTAATACCAACATGAATACCAACTCTAATGCTTCTAATAATGCCAATAAAACCCATCAACTATTATTACAAATACTCAATCACATGAATACCTTTCAAGCTCATAACACAAATCAAATGATGAGAATGAAAAACCACCTACTTTATCTTTAATCTCATCCTCAACCACTGGCTTGGAACACACATAACGAAAATGTTCCCCTTCCTCCTCTTTTATATTCTCAATGAAATCTCATCGCTAAACCTCCTTTGATCAATAGAACCATTAAACATCTTAAGAATTAGCCTCTTACTAATAAAAATATTGACATTGATATAGTAGTTATCACACCTAAAATTTATTATGATGGATCAATAGATACAAACCTTAATATTATAACATTTATAAATATCTATAAGGATTGGGTCAAATGGAACACTTTATCTGCTACCAAACTATTGGTCAAAACCCTCATAGGTGATGCCTTAGATTGGTATAATCAACTTATAACTCATTTTATTGCTAGTTTGGAATATTTATTGAATGTTTTAGCTCAATAATAACAAACTAATGATCTTTTAGAAAACACTTTGGCCCACTTCATAAATTGTAAACAACTCAAAAATGAAACTACTCAAGCCTTTGTTAAAAGGTGGAAAACTTTGTCAAACAAGTGTGAACATAAATTGGCTGATGATAATATTTTACATCTCATTACTAATGCCCTATTTCCTAGATTATAATATTGGGTCCACACTCTCTCTCCACTCACTTTGGAGGAGGTTATTGACTAAGCTAAACATCAAGATTTATTTATGCATCAATTTCAGCCACCCCAACCTTCTATGAGTCCTCATCTCTTACTTTAAAACAAACATTATAATATAACCAATGATGGTGTTATTAATTTATATAACACCATCCATAATTTTCCTTTCATTCCCAACCAATCTTTGGAACCATCTCCCCCTTTTCAATAATATACCAATCTTCACTTATCATCACCTAAAAATATTAACATTCACAAACCTCTATCTTTAGCTGAATTACTTAAGCTTCTACCTAGGCCTCTTCCAAGAGAACTTGAACCTACCCATCTTATGAAATATTGATATGATCCTAACAATTTTTGTTGGTTTCACTCTAGTTGGGGTCATTCTCATGAGACCTGTAGACAAATTTATAATCTAGCTATGCATTTTCTTCTTGGTCCTAATTTTGATCATGATTTTATCATCTGAAAGTGTCAACAAGCCTATGAAATTTCTTTTAAGGATTATAAAACACGTGATAAAACTCAAGCCTTAAATCAAGTAATGCTCATTTTTATATCTAAAAATACCCTCTTCCTAATCATCAACATATTCAAAAAAACCAAGACAAGCCCACCCCTTCCACCAACAATATAGAAAGTATTTTTAACCCTACTTCTGAAGAGAATGTGGTTAACATGACTAATATGTGAAGGGTGGTGGCTTTCATTGATTCATAACCTATATACACTCATCCTTTATCTAAAACATATCATGTTATCCAAGATTTTTCCCCAACTCATTTAAATGAGTTGGGGAAAGATGACCTTATAAATTTTGATGATCTTATTTTTGATTTTCCTTTAGATACCACCTCCCATTATATTTAAACCACCATTCCTTCATTTTCCAGCATTACTGACAATAAATATTCTACTAACATTTCTTCTAACATTTCTTAAAATCAACCTAAACCAACTAATTCATATTCACAACATCATTTACAACCTTGTTCTAAGAATTCTACTTATTATCAAAAATTCCATTGTACTTTGGCTCCTTTCAATGATCTTCTTAACCACTATACACCTATTTATAAAACCCTTCTTATGTGTTATGATGAATGGGATCCCATCATGAAGATCACCAATATCCCATCCTAAATTCTATTATTTGAGCTTATGAGGACTTTTTCATGTCATATAAAATGTGTTATGCAACTATCATTCAAGATGAATATCCCTCATCCTCTCCTGTTAGGATGAAAAGAAACCTTATCTAGATCAGAGGATAATATATTACAACAATGTGAAGAGACGCCTATCAACATTGATGAAACTACGAACACTTATTTTTCCTTAATATTTCTTATAGACTCTATGATTCTTGATGAGATTATGCTTTATGAGGATGATTCTCCCCTATTCATTAGTGTTCAAATAGGTAATATATAAGTTAAGTGTGTATTAATTGACAAAGGTTTTAGAACTTGTGTTTCCTCTCTTAACTTTATCAAAACCCTTGTATATTCAAAATATAATCTTAATTCCATATGCATCACCTACTAAGGATATGATAAAAGGAAAATCCTCCTCTAGGTTATGTGTGGCTACCCATTACCATTCGAAATATCACTATTTGCATGAAAGTGATGATCTTTACCTTTTCCCATTCTTATAATATTTTGCTTGTTAGGTTGTAGACTCATTGTATGAGAGCCATTACTTCTTCCACTTGACAATGCATTAAATTCCCTCATAATGGAGCTATTTATAGGATTTAGGGTAACATTAACCCTTGTAATTTTGAACAATCTAAGACTATGGTGTCTTGAAAATTCTTACTCTTGAACCTTTACCTAATGTTCCATTCCATGAGACTCAACATCTTAACTTTCATGTTAACTAAAATAGAGGTTACAACAATCATTATAAACTTATTAGGAACATTCATCCTAACCTATTATATTTTAATGATGATGATCCTAATGAGATTAACCTAAAAAGTAAAACTTTTTGTCTCTCACCTCACCTCATCGTGTAGCTCCCTGCTTCCTTGTATCTTCATTCTTGTAAACCTCCTTGTGATGATATTCCCATAGTATTGACCAAGACTTGACATTCTATTCACTACACTTACATAGATAAAAAGTCCATCCCTACTTATATCATTCACATTTACACCTTGGATTATGATGATGGTTATTCCTTAGATGATCCAATTTTAGGTAGTCTTGTCCAGGCCTATGATGTTGAGATTGCCCATTACCATTCTTATTTACTTGAGTCATTTCATGTATCTTCCCATTTTAACTCAAGTATAGTTCTTAATTTTAATATTTTTATCTTTATCATAGGGTAGAGATGGTTCCAACACCTCTAATTTTTTAAGATCCTCATAAAATTATGCTCATAGATAGTGTTATGACTAAGCTTTACTACTTTGCTAGGTACCCTAACCACCTTAACTTGTTTATCCCTGAGATTGGTGTGAATCTCCTTAAACATTATATAGATCCAACCCATCCCTTAGTGGAACCCTAATATGAACCCATT
The DNA here is from genome assembly GCA_037957365.1 of Torreya grandis. Taxonomy (NCBI): domain Eukaryota; kingdom Viridiplantae; phylum Streptophyta; class Pinopsida; order Cupressales; family Taxaceae; genus Torreya; species Torreya grandis. The sequence goes on along the minus strand of JARHVA010001424.1, from coordinate 267,679 downwards.
ATTGTTCTTACTATATTTGAGCATGTTCCTACTTTCACTATTATTTAGTTTACCCCTACCTCTCATCCCATTTCTCCTTTTATTGAACCTAGTTCCGTTCCTCCTCCATCACCACCTTCCCTTAGTGATGGTTATCTTCATTTTACTAAGATGGCTCCATTTCCCACTAAATGGGCTGATAATTTTTCTTCAACTTATTCCACTCTTATTACACCTCCTTTTATGAGTACTTCTCCTAGGGTGACTCACAAACATATCTATTACTTCTATAGGATAGATAATCATTCTTCTACCCATTGTCATAAATTGTAATAATATATTGATACTTTTCATCCTTATTCTCTATCCTTAGAAAAATCCATGCCTCTCCCAAAGATTATACCTAAATATATACCTAAGTATGGTGAGTTATATTGTCTATGGTACCAATGTGGCACTAATCACATCAACCATTACCACATTCTACAACAACATCTCAAGGATCATCTTCTAGATATTTTCAAACTTTATTATATTCCTCTCATAGGTAATTATTATTATATTCCTTATCCCATGGGTCCACCTTCTGTGGTCCCATTGTCTCTTGTGGTCCCTTCATCATCTTTTGTGCCTCCACCCATGATTCCTCCACTTGTGGATCTTTCCTCACATGTGGATTCTCCCCCAACAATGACTCTTGCATCTCCCATAGAGCCAACTCTCATTCATTCTCATAATCATCCCTTGCCTAATTTCCCTCCTCAGCATGATCCATTGAGTATTCATACTTTTTCTATTTAAGAGATTATAAAAGATGTATTTTCCTAGTTTTCATTGAAGATTGAAGAGACATTAACAATAGTTCATATCCAATTCCATAGATATCTATCAAATGTTTTGGATAATATGTGGGAATATTTATTAGTATTTATGACAACATGCGTGGTGCTCTTACATTTACACTTAGATTGGACATGTGCACCAATATTATATTTTATCTATCTATCTATTATATCATTTGACACTATGTTAAATTCATATTTTCTTATAGTGATTTTACCTTTTGTACTATATATTGCTTATATTGTCATTTATATTTGCATATGATTATATTTCTATATCATTGTTTTATCTTTATTTTTATTTTTTTATAAGACTCTTTTCTTGTGTCTTCATGATTTTTTGTTATCTTATCTCTATTTATCATAGATAATTATCACTATGACTTGGTTATACCACCATTGTTTCCATTTCATCATGTTTTTTATTAACATGTGATCAGTTAGAAAATAATGTATCTCATTATACTTTCCTTATATTGGTCCACTTTGGATTTCCTTATTTCCCTCTATTTCATTTCCTCAGACTAAGCATATATATAGTTGAGACTTGAGATCACATGTTGGTTCATTATTAATCCTTAGTGTCCTAGCCCTTATTTTTCTTTGGTTACTTATCTTCTTTTAGCCTTAGCCTAAAGATCATTTTGTGTCTATCACTATATATATCATGATTGGTAATTCCAAATTTGTATGGAGGAGGAATATTTAAAAGCCATAAAAAGCTAAAATATAAATCATTTTGAACAAAAAGTTAATGATATAAAAAGGCAAAAATATTCTTGAAAGTCAAATCACACTAAAAGACATGATTTAAAACACATCTCCTTCTAGTCGAAGCTCAAATTCCATAATTGGCCTCACAATAGAGCCTAGGTCCTTTGGGGTGTAGTAGGTTAGTAGATTAGAAGAGGAGAATAGAAAAAATATTTTAAGGATACCAACTTTCTCACATAAGTACCCAATCTTCGTAGTAGATAGACATATTTATAAGGGGTTGTGAAGATTGAGGAACACATCATGGGAAGGTAAGACCATTTTAAGTTTTCTTGTACCAATATACCTTCATGAGTTGATCTTAGTAGCACACTTATTTGCCTACAAATCTTTGTGTCTATAGCAAACATATTTCCTTTGTACATTGATAGTCACTAATCTCTTAGTGTCTTCTCATGTCCTTAGTATGCCTCTTGCCTCATAAGGTTTTCTCATAAGAAGCCTATGTTTTTATTTTTACATTCCCTATATCCCTCATATTTCCTCTTAAGTAATATTGATTTGTCTACTGATCACTCCCCTTAGGATCTCTTTTGTGAGTTACTTTGTAAGACCATAGATAAGACCCAATGTTCCTCATAAATTACCATCATATCACATTCTTATTACCCATATCCTTTGTTACCTGATTTTCCCAATTATTCCACCCCAATGGTGGCCCCTTTATGGAGTTTTAGTGTAAGAACATGGATAGGACCTGGCCCTCCTCACAAAATTTTCCAATAATACAAGTCATAAACAAAAAAATTCATGCCAAATATGAGATAAGATGTGATCGATTATGAATTTACATGTCATTAACATGCTTCCCAGCTTGATTTAGTATGTTTTATGCTACCTCATTTTTATTTCACTTTTATCTTCTTAGTTTTTGAGTGCATATAAGAAGCTAACCATTTCTTGAATTTTTCATACTTCTTAGCTTGAATCAGTATGATAAATTTTAGACCAAACCTTTTTCTAATTTTTTTTCTCGTATACTTCCCAATGTGATATAGTATGATTGATTGACTTAATTGATTTGTTTTTATACCATTTATTATCTTTTACATACCTTACCTTTTATTAAATTATTTTCATATTTCCAAACATGATTTAGTTTGATTTTACTTATTTTAATTTGGTTCATAAATCTTTCACTTGGTTTAAAAACAAAATCATTTTTACCATTTTGTTTTACCATTATTTTCATTCTTTATACTTAATCATTTCTTTTTATTACACATTTCCCAACTTAATATAATGTGTAGTAAAATTTTGATTGATTATATTTTTCCAAGTCCTTTTTGCCTATTTATTTTTAACCATGCATGTGTTTTACATAATTATATAAATTAAACAAGATCTCATATATTTCCTATAACATATACAACAAATATTTAAATACATGTGCTATAAATAAATATATCCAAACCATCCACAACCACAACCATGATAAAAATAACATACACAATAAACATAAATATGCCAAAATGATCCTCATGAGTTTTGATATAACAAGTACAACCATATACAATGCTCCAACTCTATAGTTGGTCCCCATTTTATTTATCTTTTTGGCTAGTCACATTGTTTGTTGATGCCCCAATTTTACCCCTTTACACATAACATTGTAATGAGGTTGTCTAAGATCTCCATCCATCCACCTATCCCTCTATATGTGCCACCCATGCATGTATCTACACTAACTAGGCTAAGGTCATCATGTGTGTAACTCTTTCCTACCACTACACCTATGTCATATGGGTTAAGGTCATTGTATGTGCTTTTGTCATCTACATCACTATAGCCAAATGCATAACTCTCTCCTCTACTAGGGCTTGCCATGCCTGTATCTCTCCTGCACCCATCTCTACTAGTGGTTACATCCTCTCTCTCTACTTGTATATACCTCATTGTCTCTCTAGATAATTTGAAATAGCTCATCTAAGTTGGGTTAGATAGTATGATAAGGTCCTCTAATGTACAGGGGTTATACAACATTAACACCTCATCAAGGACATCATGGAGTGTTCCCCTCATAAGGGACACCTTTCTCTCCTCCTCATCCTCTGCTACACCTAAAAAATCACACCAAATAAATATTATATCATTTTTATATCTCAAAATATCTATCTCTACTCTATTTTCAAAATAATAAAAATTCAAGTAATAATTTACCCATGGATATCTTTTACACTAAATTTTACAGGTTTACCTAGTGTTCTTCACATGGGATGCCTTCACTTTCTCTTGTAGTCTACTTCTTTATCTACATCACTAAGGTAAGTAAATTTATGTGTTTTTCACTTTTGTCCTTTCCTTTATCTTATTTATTTCTTATTGCACTTTACTTAGCATCAACATTATGTGTTATCATGTTCTATTTACCAAAGCACCATCCCATCTTACATTCACATGACACATGATGAGATTTGAGTGGGGCATATGTATACACATAATATTTTCAAAATTTTATCACTTACTAACACTTTGTATCTTACAAGAACCCATCGAGTCCTAATCTTTCTAAGTACACAGCTTAAAGGGTATATCAAGAAAGGGGTGGGTAGACCATTGGTTTTTCATAAGATTGTTATCCCTTTTTCCACTTTCCATCTACACACTTGTCTCCTTAAAACCATTTACCTTAAGCTTATTCTTCTTATTTGTACTCATTCTAAACATTTCTCACATCTCTATCTTCCTATTCTTTGCCTCATCCCCTTTTTAATAGTTGGTTGTACTAGGTTGACTAGGTCAACCCTATATTATTTTAGGGTATTTTTCACTTTTGAGTTTTTTATCCCTTTGGCTAACATATCTTGGGACCTAGTGAATTATCTTCCAGAAACATATAGGGTCAATTGGGTTGACCTTGCATAACTAATATATTCAAAAGGATTTAGGGTAAGATATGCCTATATATACAAGTTCATTTCCAACCATTTGAAAATAAAGAAGCAAAGCAGAATAAGTGAGAATGAACATCTAATTATTGACCATTATACTTGAGGAATAAAGCTTAGGGTTACATAATTTCTTTAGAGATATGGATCTTGTCTTCTGGAAAAGTCTTTTAGATGCAAAGATAGCTTGGGTAGCCTAGAGATGATTTGTCTTTATTATCCTTACATACCATAACAATATCTTAAGAAGCACCTTGTCTAAGGGAGAGATTGAGGTTCAATGGGTTTATATTCAAAGGTAAGTATTCCTAACTTTATTTATTATTTGTAAGAGTAGATAGATAATGTAGTTCTATTTCTCTTCCATGCATTAGGGGTCTATATATATTGACATGAGTATATGTTTTCTATCCATGTTTAGTTTAGTTATTTTTTTTTTATAAACTCAAATTTGTGCCATAAGTTTTGGTGAACACTAGATTAAATTTAATTTCTTGTTTTTTATACATAAGTGAAATATCAAAACCTAGGACCCCCTTAGGGTTATTGCATAATTATGTTAGTCTAGAGGCTTTGGAACACTCCTTAGCATAGTGTATTATGATAAATGATCCCCTGATTAGGTCTAGTAGATGCCCATCTTGGTCATGATCCCACTTAACAAATTTAATCCCAATCAAAAGTTTAGGTATGTTATATCTTCTCTAAATCATGATTAATTTATAGACATGATGTATTTATGATTGCATACACCTAGTCTATGCCAAGTCCATACCTTGTCCAAGTTAATATCCTCAATACATAATCACATCATGATCATCATGATCAACTTAGACCAAATCATCACATAATCACTCATTCCATCAACTATCATCAGGATAATTAGACAATGCATGTAGATACTTTTGTGTGTTACTTAAATTTTCTATATTTTTTGACTTGTTTGTATGTCTTTTATCCTGTATTTAAAATAGTTATCTTGTTGATAAGTTGTTTATCGATATTTATTTTTAATCTTGTATCATGTCTATTTTTTCCTATTGGGAAATGAATGAGGATGCTATGATGACACCCAAAGCTACAATGATGCTTTTACATGCCTTCAATGATGTAGAGTATTATATTTACCCCTTTTTATGAACTTTGGCACAATGTCCTCTTGGTCATACTTATATCATGGGGTATACTACCAAGTGACATATCTATTAGATTTATTAAACTATGTCGAGACTTATTACAACAATGATGTCTTGATCATTTCTCCTAATCCATTAAATAATCTTAATCCCATCATCAAGTCAGTCATATTAGTCCACTCATCTAGTACCTAATCATTCCTCTAATTCCTTTATCATCACATCTATATTCTCTAAGCAATAATATATCATCGCTTTAGTCATCAACATCTCAACATATAATATCTCATATACCATCATTTATCCTAGTCTAACATCTACATCACATCATCTATATAAAGACTAATGTGTTTAACATCTACCATCATCATTTTCCTCATGTATTTCTTGTCATATATCATCTAATCAAAACTACATCAGCCTAAGGTCTTTTTAGACTATGTAGGAATCACTTGGCCACTTTTTAATACCCAAGGATATCTTGATCTCTATCTCCTCTTTCCCCATCATTCATCATTATATCTCTCTTATCCCTCATCATCCCTAAATCTTGCATTAGTCAAATCCTTGACCTAAAATATCAATCATTAATCAATTGGTCTATTGATCAATCACCATATCCCCAATTATCTTCTTAATATTTTAATCAATTTCCCACACCTATTTATTGGGCCTAATAATTCACAACATACATATTTTCTTTCATCAGTCATCCATTATCACTAATTGATCATTTCAAATTTACAGTATCCTACTTTGATTGGGGCTTCACTAAGACTATAGATTTATTATCATCCCTCACTCCCTTACATGTGTCCTTATTAGGGGCATCATCACTATTAAACACATTATGTCTCATTGATTTGATTCAATGTAATCTTTTGAACACTTGATCATATTGTTTTTTCTCTTTCATCTCTTTCATCTCATCACTTAACTTCAACTTTGAGCTACACCCATAATTAATCTTATCCCATCATTTTCTTATCTTAGACTATAACTTTCCCTTACATGTGTCCTTTCTTGGCATACATAGAAATATTATGACATTTTATCCTATCATCATCATGTTATAGTTTATTCCCCTTGGGATGTGTTGACAACTATAACATCATCATTTACACTACATGTGCATATGTCTTTTCTAGGGGAATCATCAATCTATAGCTCATTTCTCAAATTGGCTTCATATTCTTCATGATCTATCACATACCTAACATCCAATCCCATTATCTATTCATCATATATTACCATTTGTTCCTTCTTTTGAGTGGTCATCCATCTCATTCTTCTTTGCATGTCCCCTCGAGGGGGCATCATAACCCCTAATGTCATTTACTAACATTCATCAATGAGGTGGTTTTTATTTGAAATACCATTATTCCTTCCACTTCATTCACTTAGAATTCCGTTTCAAAGAGGGGTAAAATGTATACACCTATATTTTCTCACTTCCTTTATCATCACTAATATTACTATTAGTCAACACTAATTCTACTTATCTCATTTATCCCCTTCTAGTCATTTATCTAATATCCCCCCTCCTTATTTATGTATTCACTAACCTTATCCCTATCCCACTAATCTATTAGTTATTATAATAATGTTTTAATATTATCCTAATCCCACTTATCCATTATTTAAGAATTTTAAATTCCCATGACCTATTTAACCACCTACACTAATATTTTGTTTAGCACCCTTAATTAATTCCTAATAAGATTCTAGAATTCTCCAATTCTAGAACCTCCTCTAACTTGACCCATCTTCTCTAGAAGCCTCTATTCTATAGGCTTCTAAGCAATTTTTAATTCCTTGGAAATTCTTCCACCCTTGATCTTTATGTCTCAACTTTGAACATGAGACATAAATCTTTGCTCTTTGTGTTATTTATATAAGGTAATCATCCACTAAAACCAACTAAAAATCACAAGAAACTATTAAATACATAATATTTCTATGAATCCATGTCAATAAACCAATCCATAATCAAAATAATGAATCAAGCCATCACCATGTCAAAATCTTGAGTCTAATCTTTGTAATTCACAAGCTAAATCAGTTTAAATATTTTGGAGGGAGGTTAGCTGAAAAAAGAAATTGGTGAGATTGTATTCATCTATTCTAATTTTCTTGCATAATATCTCCTTTTATGTAGTTTGACATGTTGGGTGTTCTAATTTAATTACAATATCAAATCCATTTATCTCAAAATTTAATCTATATCTAGTACTTTCCATGAGGAGGATGACATGGACACAAAGGGGACCTGAGCTTCTACCGATGAGCTATTAATAAGATGGATATCAAATATTATTTTAGAACCCTTATATGCACATTTAGTTTGGATTATTAGAGGATAAATATGTGACATGGTTCATGATTAATTTGTGTTATATCATAGGTCACCATGATTTCATCATTGAGTGATATTGGATTGACCAAGTATAGAGGAAGTTTGGACTCCATAAGTATACTCATGAGGTAATAATTACTTTACACATGTGATGTGTGAGATAAAAATGGGGTCCTCCCATATCATAGACTAAGGTAGTTAATATATTTCTAGTGGTATAGCTAGTTTTATGGACCTATATTGAATGAATGGTAGATTCATGTATCACAATGGATTATATATAGCTTGGTGGATCTAATTTAAGATGCTTACATTTACTAAGATTAGGCCACTAGTATCTCAAGTGTTGATACAACATTTTTTACATGTGGCTCAGTAGTCTAGATAAAAAAACAAATATGAATTATGCCAACTTTGATAAATGGTGATGGTGATGGGGGTTAGGGATAGGGACATGTTACTTTATAGATATAATCCCCTATTTATATTCAAAATCATATACAATAGCCAATAAAAGAACCAATATAGGATCATGTGCTTATGATTATATATTTTGGGTTTGAGAGTAACATCAACAACAATAATAAGGGATAATCATCTGATCATGAAAGGGATGAAGGATAGGGTGATAAACATGATGAGAAATATATTGGATGATAATGGAATGGATTCATGGATATCTAAGGATCATGTCATGTATAAATAATTAAATCTAAATATCAAATGACCAAATTGAGTATAAACCACAATGTTTCCACCAACATGGCTCAAAATGACTTCCACTTCCTTATCAAGGTCAAGACAGGAAGAAAGATGGGCATGTTAACATGGATAAAAGAATAGACAAGGATAGGTATTTTGATAAGAATAGATCAAGGTTTAGATGGGGCTACCCCAAAGTGTTAAGGTACTTGGAGGAAACAAATTAATTACACATGACACCAAAAACCTAGTTTTCATCATAGTACTTATGTAAGGTGTCATAAGAATGGTTTTCACTATTAGATGAATTATTTATATTTATATTTTTCAGTTTTTTATTTTTTTTTATTTTTTTAGTTTTTTTAAAATGTTAAATATTTATAGGATTAAGGGATGCATAATTTTGACCTATTTTTATTTATAGTGCATACCTATTATAAATAGCTTATCTACTAGAATCATGTTCCTAATGTAGAATACACTAATAATGGTGTGTTGTTCATTGGTTATTGATTTTGATTCTTTCTAACCTCTGAACAAGGTGTCTTTATAGCCTATATGAAATAAAGTGATACCATGGAGGTTAAATTATGATAAAATTTGGATGAAGGATCCAATTTTATTCTATGATATAGGATTTGGATGAAGGATATGATTGTGAAGGGATGTATTATTGTTGGAGGACCAAGGGAGATTAGAATTAATAATCACACACACCATTTTTTATTCTATATGTTTTTGTAGACACCTAAAAATGGCCATTGATAACCTCCAACTAGGATTTTGACCAATTTCCACCTAAAATGCATAATTTGGCCTAAAAACACTAAAGCATGCTAAATGATGTGAAGCTGACATATTTAAGTGCTGATTTTGGCCATGGTATCCTTAAATGGGGAAATGCAATTTATGTGCCAGCTAACTTTGGTCATATCATTCTGAGTCAAAATGCCAATTTTGTACCTAAGTGCTATGGATTGATCTTTCCTATCAAATCTCTTGCATGAGATGTATGCCTTTGTTATTTGTTATCAGTAACATCCTAAATGGGATAATAGATCCAATGCATCTGAAATCACCTTCCCAATTCCAATCCAGTCAAATTTTGGAACAATAACAAGGTATTTTGATCAATTTGAGTAATTTGTGCATAAAGTGCTTAAACATGCCTAAGAGATAATTAACCCAAATCAAGGCCTAATTAAGAATTCCATGGAAACTTGTTGAAAACTTATTTTTAGAAATGGATATTGAATATATGTACCATCAAGTGACCTCATTTCTTGGGAAGACATCCCTAGGCCATAAATGCCATAAATATTAGGGTTCATACCTCCCATGCCTCACCGAATCCCTCCATGCCTCTTAGTTTATCCTTTATCCAAAATATTTATGATCTTACTTATGGATTTTAATTACATAATTAGATTAATCCTTATCAACATAAGATGGATGGTTTAGGTCGATTCTGATCAATCTCAAAAATATATAAATATAAAGATTATGAACATCATTTCTAAGCTATTTTGGTGCAAATTTATAATGCAAAAATATCTTCAAGGAGCCATTGAAATTATTGTTACCATGCCAAATTGATTCCAATCCAAACCAAGCCACAATCCAAAGGTGCCTAAGAGAAGAGGAGATAGCCAAGCCTCCTTTGATGAATACTTCATGAGCACAAACCGAGCAAACCACTACAACAAGTAGTTTGGAGCATCCAAAGAAGGTAAAAGAGGGTTTATTTTGTATTTTAATTGTGTGTTTTATTAATATTTATTAACTAAGCTCTCCCTAGTGTCTAGGCCTAGAGATGTTATTCTAGTTAGTGTGTTTCTTTCATTTTTTATTTATTTTGGAACTAACACCATACTAATCATCCTCTCTTGAGTCAATTTATCATATCACATAATGGCATGCTTGGTAGGACCAAACACATCCCACACATGAAGAAGATCATGATTCAACTTTAAAATCTCTATTTGGATCATTAAAACTCTTGCAAATTGATTTTCTAACTTTGTTTTGCATTTTTTCTTTGTCACGGGTTTACACAATAACTGATGTCAATTAGTAAAATTGACATCAGTTACATAGCCATCATCGATCACTATTTATATAATTGATGTTGGTTAGATAACTATTAATATTTAGTAAGTGTAACTGACATCGGTTATATAACCAATGTTGGTCGCTGTATTTTTTTAAAAACACAAACTTGAGAACTATTTGAAAATGCTTGGTTTGGTTTCATACGGACTCCATTTTAGATGATTTTTTAAAAAACCACATGTTTTCTCCTAAATTTTTATAATTTGACATTAGTTTATCTTCAAGTTTCATATATTTTTTACAAAATTTGGAAAATCTATTTAAAATGTTTTAAATCTAACATATTTTCTTTTGGGGTGATGCCTTAAGGGTAGACAGGTAACTAGCAGAATTCAAGTTTGTTAATTCATGTTTTAAAACATATTTTGCATGTTTTAAAATGAATTAGAAACGTTATTTTGGTGCTTAAATAAGTGTTTTTAGCATTAGTTTTTAAAGTTACAACTAAGACCAAGGGGTCAAATGAACACCACCTCATTTTCATTTGGGCTTTAAAATGAACTCATCTTTCTAAGCTTTTTGTTTTCAATAGTTTCTTGATCTAATTTTTGTTTGGAGAAAAGAGGGGTATTGTGTGTATGCTCTTTCATTTGTCCCATTTAGGGAACCCTTGGAATCAAAAGTACCATTCTTATTGCAAAAAACCTAGTCCAAGGCTTTAAAAGAATGTCATCTAAAGCACTTCCCAAAAACTCCTCAAATTTTGGGTGATCTTGAAAATGACCCTAAAGTCCTTATTTTAATCTTTTATTTTATGAAAACTTGGCTTGGGAGTGGGATACCATTACCTCCTGTAAGTTCTTTACGGAAGCTCTGACCCAGGGTTTCATCTCTCGACATTGACTTCACTTACTCCTTCTCAATTACACACATGACATATTAGCATTTGGAAATTACACTAACTAAGTGAATAACAGGTTGTAGTGGTTGTAAAAAGGACTACACCTTTTTACAACTAGCCAATTCCATGGTCACTCGATTTCCATGCTTATCTTTTACATCTTTTTATGTGAAAGTCATTATGTAATTGATTCCCCTCGAATGATTGAAAAACAAATTAATTTTAGTCAACCCCATTTTGACATACCCTTGTTAGGATTTGGATGATTATAATTAGTGTATTTTTGGATCATTTTCTCATTTGATATGTTTTGAGACTAAAACTTTTTTGTTTTTTCATAAATCCATATTAAAACCAATTTGTGTATATGTCACTCTTTTGTCTAAAGAGGCATTATGCTAGCCATTTCACACCCCACTTGTGCCTTGAAATTTTTTCTAAACTTGTTTGTGTGTGTATCATTTGAGTTTTAAAGGATAGAGTTATGCTGACCAAATCATGTCAAAAAAATTTGAACCTTTTTGAGTCTTTGAAAAATAACATAGATCACATCATTAGAGCATGCTTACACTGTTAGGCTACTCAATTCATTTTCAAAACTAGTTTACCATTGCATCAGAAACCATTTGTTTCAACCATGTCATGTATACCATTTGGACCTTTGTCTTGTGTTATCATGTTGTCCAATCTTGTCTAGCTTGTTTGGTCAAATCCTAGTTTCCAACATTGAATTTTCAATTAGTCTTGTCAATTTTGGATTCAAACATTGATTAATTTTTATTTATGCCTTAAATTGCAAGGTTAATACATGTATATTTATCTTTTAGTTTACATAACTTTAGTTAATCGATTACCCAAATTTGAAAACTATTAATGGTTTATCTATTTAGTACCTATCCTTATCATTGTTTATGCCTTTATTTGGGAAAACATGGTCTTTATTCAAAGAACCTTTTATCTCATGCCATATGTTAACTGATCATGTTTATGTTTAATACCATGTGTCAGGTTTATATCAAAGTTATTTCCAAAATTATTAGATTAAATCAAATCATATCATGCCTATTTGTTTGACCCTAGATTTTGACTCCATGTTTGGACAAAAGACCTAGTGACTCAACTTTCCCTTTCCTAGTTTAGACCTTGTTTGGAACACTTTGACCTAGACATTTGACATGTCAGTTGTTATTCAAATTCTTGACCTTTTGTGTGTATGACATTTGACATTAGACATTTAACATTAGACTATTTTATGCCAAGTTTTATCACCAACCATTTTGGAGATATAGTTTCACTTTTATACCACATTGGAGATACAACTCCACCTTTTGACCAAGTTAGACCAAGGTTGAACCATTTGTCCTTTGGACATAGTTTTTTTAGAGTTTTGCAGAACTCTTAGCTTTTTTTTTTTAGATATTTTGTCATTTATGTGGATATGTATCACTACACTTATGGTGGAGTCACATACAATCAAACTTATGATAGAATGGCCACACAAAAACCCACTAAGAACCCCTATAGAGAAATATTTTCTAAGGAGTTTTATTATTCTCCCTAGAGTACTCCATATGGAGAACATAGTCAAAATTCAAAAAATCCAAATCAAGATCTTGATTGGCATGAAGAGGCTTTTGAGGAAGAACTTAAAGACCCAACTACAAATAATGTTGTTTGGGATATGAATCCATACCCTTTTTTCAATAATTAGTAAATGGAACATAGTCAAGAACCAGCTTATGAGCCAACTCAAAACTAAGATGATATGGTTTATGAGGAATACTTTGATGCTTTAGCTTATGTGAGTAATCAGGCTCTACCACATCATACCATTTATATTATAGGACCACAATTTCACACCATTCCCGTATCAAGACCTCATCCTTCGGTTTGTGTGAGCAACTAAGCTCCAAAACACCTAGCCATTTCTATACTAGGACCTCATCCTTTGGTTTTGTATGAGCAATTAAGCTCCATAACACCCCTTCATCATTCAAAGACCTAGTCCTTTAGCTTACATGAATAAAGTTGCTCCACACTACCCTATCATTACCATTTCAAGACCATCCTTTAGCTCATGTGATTAATCATGCTCCCCAATGCCCTACCATTATCCAACCATAAGTCATTCCTCATCTAGTACCAATCCCATCCAAACCTCAACCCATCCAATCCATTGATGACCAAGATATGTTCTAAACTAGTATTTTCTAAGTTATTAGAAACTAAGGCCAAGAGAGGCAACCAATCTGAGATGTTTTTGGTGAACCAACCATTTGTGATAAGTCAACCTATGATGAATCACCTATTGATCCTATACTAGTTTTTGAAGAGTCTCACTTTGATGACCCATTTTTTGTCAGATTACTTCTTAATGATTATAACTACCTTTGGGTAAATCATTATCTTGACCATGTGCCTATTTTTCAAGATCCTCCTATTGAGAAGCTAGTCCTTGAGGAGTTGTCACTTGACCTTTTTCATCTCCTAGAGGATTATCACTTTGACAAAATAATTTTTGTAGATCCCATCATGCCCTTACAAGTTGTTACTTATCTAATACCAAACATTCAATAAGACATCATTGTAATAGAGTACCCATCAGATGAAGAATCAAAATTAGATTCAAGTTCTATTCTTCAATAAATAATAGATTTAACATTAAAATTTAAATCAACATCAATCTCAACATCAGATTTAGAGTCCTTTGAGTTTGAATCAGAAGAAGAAGAAGAAGAATATGTTTATAACTATTAAAACATTGGTTACGCATGCCCCAAAGATCAATTTGAATACATTTATGATCCTTATATATTTTTTGAGGATGATTACTTTAGCTTTGACACAATTTATCCTATTATCTTCTATGATGATTTTTTAGCATCTCCCTATTCCATTGCCATTCCACAAGCCATTACCATCAACTAAAATAGCTATATTATTGACATTCCATCTCCCATAAGTGTCAATCGAGATTAATAGAATCACACTTTTTTGAACTACATCCATGGTGACATAGTAATTAAAGAAGAGAAAGGAGGCCAAGACCACATTCATGTAATAGAAGAATACTCTCCTAGTGAAAACTTTTTGAAGGTGCTAGGGGAAAATCTAAGTCATAACTCAAAATCTTCTAGTGAAAATTTTTTGGAAGCACTAGAAGATAATCAAAGTCAAAAGTCCACATTCCTTAGTGAAACCTTCTCAAAGGTGATACATCACGATCAAGAAATTTCATTGGTGAAAACCTTTTTGAGGAACCAATAGCTAAGCATAAAAGTTCTTCACTACTTGATGAAGACAAAATCAAAGATCAAATCAAATTAACTTCCAATATATAGCCTAATTAGATGGTAGATACTCTCAAGATCAAATAAATAAAAAAATTGGTCGTCCTATTGAGAGAACAAGTCTTCAGCCCTGCCTTAACCAAAATTATGTCGAATCTGACATCAACAACATTACATGTGACTAAAAGTCCCGATCTCCATTTGTTTCCCTACCATTACACATTTTATTATCCTTGATCATTATATTTAAAAATCAAACCTAACATCCATTATTTATCCTTATTTACCATACATGGCCACACTTTCCTTTGTAGAGGCTAAAAAGATACCTTGTCTCAACATTTGAAGAAATTAGAATGAATGACCAATGAAGATCACAAAAGCACTTTTAAAAACTAAATATACATCAACTTTTTGATAGAGAAATTATTCAAATGAGGTGTGGGATAGTAATTAACATGATTAAGTATTCTATTTGTATCATTTATTTATTAATACATGCATCTCCCCATAAATAGGAACAATAGAATAAAAAACCACACCTAGGCCAATAACATGTACCATAATGTTTCACATTGGCATGCCATTACCATTGTTAGATATATTTTTTCCATTATCATGTATCTTTCCATTCACCCCATCACTTGGGGTCAAACCCTCTTACCATTTTATCTAATTTATCAAACCATCATTATACTAAAGCAATTCCATTCCATCCTATCATTTCATTCCTATCTACACCAAATCTTGAATTTACTCATCTTATCTAATCCTATTTTGATCTTGGTTATTTTGGTTCTTTCCACACCTTTTGTGGGTGGATTCCAATCAGGTTTTAACAATAAATCAAATCCATGTTTCAATGACAATCTATGAAAATAGTGTGATAGTTGATCCAGCAAGATATCTTTTATCCTATCAACTCTGTTTATGTGAGCTTGATTATAACCGCCTATGGGAAAATCAATGTTTCACTAGTCTTACTACTAATTATAAAAACATATAAACAAATTAGTATCATTTACCTATGACATTTTATCCTAATTATAACTACCTATGGGCAAACTAGGGGCAAGACTTGTTTACCATGCATTATTGCATCACCTTGCCATTATTATTTTCATTTGACTGGCCATTTGTTGGATTTGAGAACTTGTTGGGACCTAGTTGGTTTTTCCTTACCTTTTATATGGATGGAATTACCATGAATTGAGGTAATTTTAGGACTATGTGGTTTAGACTCAATTCATGTTGAGGTCACCTCAATTCCCCTTTCTATATGCTCTCACTATTTTGCGAGCAACCTAAGCCAAATGCTCTCATCATTTTATGAGCAAGTATCTTATCATTCTCTAACGACTTAAGATACCTCAAAATACTAAAATCATTCATAATGTTTTAAAATCCTAAAATATTTATCCTATCTAAGCGTAGTTAGTTATCCTTGATCCACCTTACTAGGGCATGGTCATTTTTAGGATGCTTTATTTTGCTTTTGTTTCTAGGATTTTTATTTTTTGTTTACTTCAAGTTTTTTATTTGTTTGTTTGTTTCTTTGTTTGTTTTTATTTTTATTTTTATTTATTTATTTGTTCACTTGCATGTTTATTTTTTTATCATTATTGCCTTTACTCGATCTATATATGTTCATTGGGTAATTCCTTGAGTACATTATTCTTGAGTCCATCCATATTCATATGTCAACATTGTCATCATGGTTTTTATCATTGGTGCATTATTTTTGAGTGTTTATTGGATCAGAAGTCGGTCCTTATGCATATTTTGGCCAAGCCTTCATGGTGTTCTATCATTAGGCCTTCAATCACATGCTACAACAAAGATCATATTTAAGAAGGTCTATAATCAATGCAACTATAGAAGTTTTTCCTTGGCACCTTGGAAAATTCTTCCATCCCACCCTTGATCAATATAACTCATTTGACCATTCTAGTTATATCAATGTTAATCAAAATGAGTATCTCCTTATTGATAGGTACAACTGAATCATTTTATTGATCAATCTAATTCTTCTATCATCTCTTTCATCACTTTATACCCACTCATCTTTAATTTATATTCTAGGTTATATCCTTGAGTTATTCTTGCTAATCAGCCCTAATTGGGGCACCATCAGTTTTAGCCAATATAGGTCTACTTAATGATTATAACTGCATATGGGAAAATAATTATTTTGAATTTTAATCTTGATTATAACTACCTTTGGGCAAATCAGTATCCTTTTTAGATTAATGCATGCAATCATTTTCTCATTTGGATTAATCTCAACCATAGGTTAATTATACCTTTCTTCTTGTTTCTTTTTGAGGGACCATCCATCAACAAATGTGATGGCCACTCCCTCAAGGGGGCATCATCATAGGCTTCCCAAAACTATATGGAGCTTTATTCTTCAACCATAATATTTTTTTTGGCATACATGCCATCTTTAATTATTTGAAAATACATTGATTTTCCTATAGTATGTAAAATCTTCCCCAATAGGGGCAAACTGTAGACACCTAAAACTAGCCATCGATAACCTCTAACCAAGCTTTTGACCAATTTCCACCTAAAATGAACAATTTATCCTAAAAACACTAAAATATGCTAAATGATGTGAAACTAACATATTCAAGTGCTAATTTTGGCTAGGGTATCCTTAATTGGGGTAATGCAATTTATGGCCAACTAAGTTTGGTTAGATCATTTTGAGTTAAAATGCCAATTTTAAACATAGGCACTCTGGATTGATCTTTCCTATAAAATCTCTTGCATGAGACATATGTTTTGTTTTGTTAGCAACATCCTAAATGAGATAATAGATCTAATGCATCTAACATTGTCTTCAAATTCTAATCCAATCAAATGTTGGACCAATAACAAGGCATTCTGATCAATTTGAGTAATTTGTGCACATAGTGCTTAAACATGCTTAAGATATAATTAACCTAAATCAAGGCCTAATTAAGAATTCCATGCAAACTTGTTGAAAACTTATATTTGGAAATAGATATTGAATATTTTCATCATCAGGTGAATTCATTTCTTGGGAAGACATCCCTAGGCCATAAATGTTACAAATATTAGGATTCATGCATCCCATGCCTCACCAAAACCCTCCATGCCTCTTAATTTCTCTTATATCCCAAATATTGATGAGCCTACTTATGGAATTTAATTACATAATTAGATTAATCCTTAGCCATAGATCTCAATCTTTAGATGGATGGTTTAAGTTGATTCTGATCAATCTCAAAAATCTATAAATAGAGAGGCCATGAACATCATTTCTAAGATATTTTGGTACAAAGTTATAATTCACAAATATCTTCAAGGAGTCATTTCAATTAATGTTACCATGCTAAATTTATTCCAAGACAATCCAAGCCATAAGCCAAAGGTGCCTAGGAGAAGAGGAGATATCCAAACCTCCTTTGATCAAGACTTCATGAGCACAAGCTGAGCAAGCCACTACAACAAGTATTTTAGAACATCCAAGAAAGGTAAAAGAGGGTTTCTTTTACATTTTATTTGTGTGTTTTATTCATGTTTTTAAAATAATCTCTCCCTAGTGTCTAGGCCTAGAGATGTTATGTTAGTTAGTGTGTTTCTTTCATTTTGTTTTCATTTTGAAATTAACACTATACTAGCCATCCTCTCTTGAGTCAAATTCTTAGATCATAGTTCTAATTTTGACATGATTTTAGATGTTAGGGGGCTAAATAAATCTAAAAAATATCTCATTATTGCCATATGATTCTTCTAATCCTTAGGAATTATATTTATTTTTATCAAAATGTTTTTTAGACTATCGATTATTCTGATATTGAATTCAATGATTCCTTCCTCAAGTTATTCAAAATCAATTTTTTCATCTATTGGTGCTTCTAATAATTTTTCACCATAAGAGTCGTATTTATTATTATTATTTTTTAATTTTGATTATCACTTAGTGTCTCAAACAAGGTTTCACTAAGGGATGTTGGATTTTGACTTTGATTGTCCCCTATTGCCTCAACTAAGGTTTCATTATGGAGTTTTTCTTCTGACCAAATGTTATTTTAGATCCACATAAATTTTGAAACTAATATTTTAATATGGAATAAATATAAGGATGTATGAATTTGTCAATCCAAATTAATGGGTGTATGAGATTGGACATCAAGATAAGCGATGTGATGGTTGGTGTGAAAAGGATGAGTGATATTAATGGAAGGATAAAATGCAACATGATACTCCTATAGACTACTATAATAAAAAAAATTATTCCAAATGAATCTTATTTAAAAACCATTCAAATATCACTGATGTCTTTAAGCTAATGTGTATCTATTATCACAAGATCATGATTCTGATTGGGATGCTAATGCGAAATATGATTTTGATAGTGGTTTTGATTCTGATAATGATATGGATGGTGATAATTATGCTAATATAACTAATACTAATAATTATCATGATATTAATTCTGTTTATTATGTGTAAGATGATTAGGATGTGTCCATAATGAGGATAAATGTTTTCAACAAGTACCTTTTTCACTTGTCACTTAGAAATGATGACTTTGGGATAAAGGGATTCAATAAAATGGGGGATGAATTAAAATGGATGAAATATGGACTATTGGTCAATGATGGGCTATTTTAATATTATATCATCAAAGGAGGGTTCATCAAATATTGGTGGATGATAATAGATAAGCTCATCAAATATGGGATGATGGTCAAAAGGTGAATCATAAAAATTACCAATTAAAGATGGGTGATTAAAAAAAGCATTAAACATGGGTAAGTTATCTTAAGCTTGACTTAGAAGTGGATGAGTATGATTGAGATTTGGAGGGGCATCCTCACATATCCCTAATAGATAATTTTTTGACTTGGATATACTTGGTTCTATTTTGAGTCTTTATAATGAATCAAATCTTGGATATAAACCCTAAGTCTATTAGTGATTTAATAATTTTGGAAATATTTGATTCTTATTCTTAATTTAGTTAACGGTCTAAAATAAATAAATTAGTAAATAATATTGTGATAAATAAAGTACCGATTTGTATAATTTATTGTGCCTTTTAAACCTTTCTAAACATAACAATAAATAAGGAGAAATGTAACTTAGCTTAAAACTAGACTGGGATGACTAAGATAAATGCTAAAACTAGTTGTGCAAGATTGGGATAGTGTTGTGAACTTGGATATATATTTAATTTAGTGAAAGGATAAAAATACCAAAAACAAGATGCTTGAGGTTTGGTGCTATAGTCTAGGTCCTACTGCTATTGTCCAAAATGGTTATAGAGATCTACATTTTGTGGGTTTTATCTATTATTCTTATGTGAGACTACCTATGAAATTGTTAGTCTTGAATGTTGATGGAGCTCTTTATAGAGATGATTTAATATTAAAACCTTAGACCTTCATTATGCTTGATAAAAATTGAGAAAGATGGGGTGGTTAGTGTGTTTAAGATGCACTGAACATGAATCCACACCCCTTATGTTGGCACACTACCTACATACAAGTACTTTGAAGAGGGATCAAGCCATATGCAGTTCTCCCACTTGATGTGTTTTTTGTAAAAGTGTTATGTGGATGCAAAAATTCTAAACTGAGAGTGCTTAAGGTGGATAGGGATTGGTGTGGGGGTTTGAATATGTTTTCAACTATGTTGGGTGACTATATGCAGAGAATAGGGAAATTTACCTTAATGGTTTGTTTGTATTCTTGCTTTCTTTATAATATTTGTCACCTCCCTTTTAAATTAACTTTGAATGGAATTTTATAGGGATATATTGGCCAAGGGTTAAATGTATTCATTCATTCACTATAGTCTAAGTTTGGTGCTCCTATCATATAGACTTGGGACCTAGGGGATAGAATTGGCCTAGGAAATGTAGCTTGGCTAAGCTAAAATTAGGTTCTAGAAGGCTATGGATGATCGGTTATGAGCAAAAAGGTGTTTAAAAGGGTTATGTAAGCATAAAAGAGGTCCTATGGATAGGGTATCACAAGCCACACTCAAGATACTAATTTGGACATTTTATATGACTACATTTACCCCCATTTATTCTAGTGATGTAGCAAAGTAAAATACTAAGATAAAGTAAAAATATAAAGTGTACCTAAAATTACCTGTAAGGATGAAGCCCATGAATTTGTGTGATTCTAAGTGTACATAGTGAGATCACATTGTGAATTATAAATATGTAAGAGAAAATAAAGAGTAGATTAGTTCTTACTAGATATTCTATATCTAAATAATAATGTATAAAACTAGGTAAGAGAGAGAGGAAGAAAAAAGAATTAATATACCTCACCAAGTATGTAAATCAATACAAAAACTATTTTGTTATTGAGTGATGTTAGATATGTGTTGTACCAAAATTAATATCATTAATAGAGCTAAATGCTCAATTCCCTAAAAGTGGATAAATAATAAAAATACTAGCCCTTTGGCTCCATCGTCACCTACTACGTGAAGCTACGTAATCTTGTGTATGCTAATCAATGTTTGGACTATGTGTCCAATCCCTTTGAGTAAGTGGCTCAAGAATACAAAGGTTAGAGAGACCTTTGGTTCCATCATTTCCCATTAAATGAAGCTATAAACTAATATTGGTATGAATGTGTGTCATATGAGATGGCTCTTGAAGTTTATGAATGCTTTTAAATCTGATAATGTGGTGTGGATAGCTAAATGTGCACTAGAAACTAGGCCAATCTTGGCCATTCTAAAAGGTGGAGATTATGCTTGTATGAAATTCACTCTGAAACTGGGAACTAGGCTTATATGGAAGCCACTCAAGAATTTGGAGGTTAGGCCTATATGAACACCACTCCAAAAAGATGCCAACCACCTAAAAATGGAATAAGGCACATAATTATTGAGAATGATTGGGTAATGTATTAAACTTGAAAAGAAAAAAAAGTCAAATGTGCTATGTACATTGTCCCTAATCACTTGTGTATATAACATGGATTTTGATTTGGAAGTTATACAAACTACCCAATCTAAAAATATAAGTGAGATCCATCATGTCATACATGATGCCCCTATATGTCGATTATCTAAGAAAAACTATATTAAAACTATTGATTTTGAATTGATCTATATCTGACAAAACTATAGTTGAGCTTACCTTTTTGCCTATTTATGAAATATCTAGGTTTTTTATTATTTGGATAGGAACACTAAAAATAGGACACCCTACTATCTAGAACTATTATCCATGTTTGATGATATTAGCCATTGCTAAATTTGATCACTATTTTTCTAGTTTATTTTGCCTAGTTTCAGTTCTAGTTGTTGTTCTGAGTGTTCAAAAAACTATTTTTTTGACTAGTAGATGGCTCTAATATCTGTGACAAAACCCCCAATTATTTACCCCTCTTATGAGGGTAGGAATTATGAACTTACAATGATTTCCCTCAAAATAAAGAGCTGTACAAGTGTGTTATGCTATGAAATACATGATATAACAATGATAATAAAAAAATGTGTCAAGATATGGCATAGTTTGTATTGGAAATTATTAGATCAACAAGGTAATTCATAGATATATGTAATAATGTAATATCGTGTGTAGTATACTAAATTAGAACTAGAAATGTTAGTTGTTATTTATTATTTTTCAAGGAGGGATGGAGCATGATGTCCATCATGACATCCAAGAAAGTAAGATAATGCATGATGTGGATCATGGCATTACAAATAGTGGGGAGTGAAAAATCAACAAGCATATAAAGAAAGAATCAAGAAGCATACAATAAGTGGCCAAGGGGCTAATAAAACAACGGACATGGGAATATGTCACTTAAATTCAAAAACAAGCATACAATGCATGTTCAAATGTCACATACACATATATTTGAAAACAAGAAAGGTTGGCATGAGGGTTACAACCACATAGAAGAGTACAAGCAAAGGCCATTAGCAAATGTCTTAAGGCACACACAAGAATACATAATAGAAACTAGGAAATATAATCACATCTATATATTCAATACAAGGAATAAAATCATGTAATATGATGGAAATATAATTGCATATAACTAATTAAAGCAAGAAGGGAAAGTATGCAAGATATGGAGTACAAGACTAGGTATATGATAAGAAATACACAAGTGTTAAATACTATTGAATGTTGATAGAGTAGTCTATGTAGGTTAGTAAGTAATGTATATCACCATGATAACTAGAGTGTGTGGTATAGGAATGACGTAACCTGGTTGGTGTAGTCATGTAGAAGATGTCCCTAGTGGGTAGATATATTAGTATATGTCTTGAATGTAAAAATAGGATGCCTTCCCAATGGGTAGAGTGAAGCAATCAAGGATCTGGGTGTCACTTCACACACTCAAATAAGATCAAGTGAAGCATGGTAATGTAGAGAAATTGACAAACAATAGCATAAAATAACAAATGTAAGTCTTGCATGGTAGTAGAAATGTAAAGCATGGATAATGCATATAATTAATTTTTTTTTTATGTTTTTGAATTGTCTAAATGTTTTTGAATTTTTGATATAAGCTATATGCAATCAATCATAAGGATACTATGCATAAGACATAAAAAAAATCTATGTACAAGCAATCATAAGGAGACTATGTACAAAAATTTGAAAAGAAGTTATGTATAAGAAGGACTAAGAATAAATGATACTAACTGATGAGTCTCATTAGAGACTCCCTATCATGGTGTCCTATATCGATTAAAGGAATTGTGTGTGATTGTGAAGAAGAAGGGAATGGATGTGAATATGACTCTAAATGTAGGTTAGTAAGTAATGTATATCATGATAACTAGAGTGTGTGGTATAGGAATGACGTAACCTGGTTGGTGTAGTCATGTAGAAGATGTCCCTAGTGGGTAGATATATTAGTATATGTCTTGAATGTAAAAGTAGGATGCCTTCCCAATGGGTAGAGTGAAGCAATCAAGGATCTTGGTGTCACTTCACACACTCAAATAAGATCAAGTGAAGCATGGTAATGTAGAGAAATTGACAAACAATAGCATAAAATAACAAATGTAAGTCTTGCATGGTAGTAGAAATGTAAAGCATGGATAATGCATACAATTAATTTTTTTTTTTATGTTTTTGAATTGTCTAAATGTTTTTGAATTTTTGATATAAGCTACATGCAATCAATCATAAGGATACTATGTATAAGACATAAAAAAAAGCTATGTACAAGCAATCATAAGGAGACTATGTACAAAAATTTGAAAAGAAGTTATGTATAAGAAGGACTAAGAATAAATGATACTAACTGATGAGTCTCATTAGAGACTCCCTATCATGGTGTCCTATATCGATTAAAGGAATTGTGTGTGATTGTGAAGAAGAAGGGAATGGATGTGAATATGACTCTAAATATTTAGATTCATTATTGGTATCTTAGAAATCATAATAACCTTTATTTTTCCACTCATAATTATCATCTTGATTTTGAACCAATGGAATGCTAGTGTTGACTTTTGTTGTATCTAGATATATTCTTTTGATAAATTATATCTTTGAATTATTTACCTAACGATGTTTAATAAATCGCAAACCTTGGTGACAAAAAATATCAACTGCTAAAATAGGAGTAGTAATGCCTTGATCATGCCTTTCTAACCCTTGACCTTGATAATCAAACTAATTTAGTATTTTTGACCAAACCCATACTATGTTAAAAGTTGTGACTCATTTTGGAGAGGTAGATTTACATATTTTTCTTGCTTTACCTATGCTTATGGTACTATTTGTTGCTTTTATTTTTATTTTTGATCCTTTTATTATTCTGAGTTATGCTTTGGTAACCACTTTTGTAATGTTTTTGAATTTTACCCTTTGTGAATGTGTTCTTGCATCATTATGGATTTCTTGACTGATATACCTTGTATAGGGTCCTCATTATCAATTATATATTATATATGTTTTTTAATGCCAAACATTAATTTTTTTGATTCCCATGCATTCGATGATATTCACAATAATAACTGGATCTTCTCATTAGATGTAGAGGAGGTAGTTTGATCATCTTATATTTAATCATTTCACTTAGTACCTCAATTAAACTCTTATTTGATCTTTCAATTATTTTTGAATCACAAGTTGTAGAGTTACTTTTTTGTGATTTCTTGTTTGGATATGTAACATTTCTTGTAACCAATTAACTAGATGAAGGTACATATACACGATTGATACTAGGGTGCCTTTGAGGTTTTTGTATTATAATCTAATTTTACAATGTTGTGATCTTTTCATGTAATAGTTAATTCTATGTTTGTAAATCTAAAATTAACTTGCTCAAATGAGTGATTTGATACCTTAGACTCTCACAAGTGTAAGCCCTCATTTCTTTTGATTGAACATGTAAGCACATGTGATGAAGAGGGTATGAAGAAGTTATAAGTTGAATGTATGCATTGGGAACAATAGTATAGGCTACCTCACCTTTTGAAGAGGTGATAGCATGGAACTATTTAGAGAGAAAGTAGCTATCACCCTCTTGGGGGAGAGAAGGATAAGGAAATTCTTTCCTCTGCATAAGATACGACATTGAAACTTGACAGGTGGTTGTTAGCTTATGAAATGGATCCTTTAAGTATGTAAGGATTTTATTCTTAATTTAATTACACATAATAGAGAGATAACATGTTAAATAAGTAATGAAACCCTATATTAGGGAAAAGTAAGAATTTCTTTAAAGGAAAGGGATATTAAGATTTTTAAAAATACATTTCTTAATATCATCCCTTATTATAAAAATTAAGCATGAGAGGGAAAGAATGAATATTTGCATTAACATGTAGTAAACATCATCAGTCATATACATGATAGGACCAAGTATGGACTCTTTATTGTTTGTAATAAATGTTTTAAAATTAGTAAGATTCATTTTTGATTTTATGTGATAAAATAAGAATGAAAATTTATTTAGATGTAAGGTGATACCTCAAAAATCAAAGGGACCTAGTATATGTAACTAGGGTTTGAAAGAAAATGATTTTCAAAAATTATTATGGTAATTTTGAAAAATTTGAAATTATTATTTTAAATATTTAGGAAAAAATTGGAAAAATACCAGGACCTAGTATAGGCAACTAGGATTTCAAAAAAAAATTAAAATTATTATGGTAAATTTTAAAAATTAAATGTGAAATTCTGATTTAAATGTGGAGGAAAAAATAGAAAAATAATGAGACCAAGTATAGGTAACTAATCTTTGAAGGAAATTATTTTTAAAATTACTAAGGTAAATTTAAAATTTTGATTTAAATCTGCAAGAAAAAAGTCAGAAAAATACTAGAAAAATTAGAAAGGAATTTAACTTAGGGTTTTTAGGGTTTTTTCACATAAACGAAGTAAGTTGGGTTCATAAAATGATTTAAAATTTTGGGGAATATTAGAGTCTTATTCCTAATTTAGTTAAGGCCATAGAATAAATAAATCAGTAAATAATATTGTAATAATTATAGTATTGATTTGTATAATTTATTGTGCCTTTTATACCTTTCTAAAAATAACAATAAGTAAGGAAAAATACAACTTAGCTTAAAACTAGAGTGAGATGGTTGAGACAGAGGCTAAAATTGGCTATGAGGGACTAGGAAAGTGTCATGAACCTTGATCTAGATTTTTTTTGGTGAAAGGATGGGAGTGCAAAAAATAAGATACTTCAAGGTCTGACACTATAGTCCAGGTCCTACTACTATTATCCAAACTAGTCAGAGAGATATGAGTTTCTTGAGTTTTGTTCACTGTCTCTATGTGATCTTACCTATGAAATTTTGAGTCTTGAATATCAATAGATCTCTTTGTAGAGTTGATTTAATCTCAAAACCTTAGACCTTCATTATGCTTGATAAACCTTGAAAAAGAGGGGTGGTTAGTGTGTGTAATATGCACTAAACATGAATCCACACCCCTTATGTGGGCATGTTGCCTACAAACCAATACTTTGAATAAGGATCAAGCCATATGTATTTCTCCCACTTAATGTGCTTTGTGTAATAGTGGTATACAGATGCAAAAATGCCAAATTGAGAGTATTTGAGGTGGCTAGAGACTGATTTGAGGGTTTGAATATGTTTATAACTATGTTGGGTGATTGTATGCAAAGAATAGGGAAATTTACCTTACTGGTTTGTTTGTATTCTTGCTTGCTTTGTAAGATTTTTCACCTCCAATCTAATGAACTTTGAAAGGACTTTTATAGGTATCTATTAGTCATAGGTTAAATGAATTTGTGCTAGGTTGACATAATGAAGAATATGAATTAGATATTAATGGTTGTTTGGGCTAGAAATATGATTAGACAAGAGCACCAAAAATGGGACAGCCTAGGGTCCAACACTATAGTCTAGGTCTAACACTCCTATCCTATAGGATCAAAACTTGGAGGATAGAATTAGCTTGGGAAGTGTAGCCTAACTGAGCTAAAATAAGGTTATAGAAGTCTATAGATGATTGGTTATGAGACAAAAAGTGTTTAGAAGGGTCATGTAAGCATGCCAGAGGGTCCTATGGATAGGGTATCACAAGCCACACTCAAGCTACCAATTTGGACATTTTATATGAATAAAACTAGATTGATTAATAAAATGGCCTTGAATCTTGTGATATATGTAACATTCATCTTCTCGATACCACTAAGGTTTTAGATTGTGCTCATCAAAATACTTAGTGCAAAAATATGAAATAATCTTGTTATGACCAGTTGGTAAAAAATATATTCCAAAGGTTAATTGAGAAGGTTACATTGTCCCTATTTTGATGTGAATGGAGTTAAATTTTTATGTGATTATTGTGGATCAAGGTCCATATAAATGTTGTATAAGGGTAAAAAAATAGTTTTCTTTTACTAGTGTGTTAGGGGATATGACAATCAAGATTAGAATTAGTGCATTGGGTGTTTGATTAATGTTGATTATTGTTATGCATATGGATTAAAATTTATCTATTTAGGATGAAGCTTAAGTTGACAAGATCATAATATGTAAGAATTAAAGCACATATTTCTAAGATTAGTAGAAAGACATTGTCTTTGTTCGCATATAGGTACCATTCAATTTGGACTATATCTAGATTTGCTTTAGATTCCACAAGCCTATATTAAATTTGATTTAGGATTTTTTAGTTTGATTTTATTATAAATTTTGACTTGACTTGATTAAGATCAGATTGGATTATGATGGCTATATTTAATTCAAATTAGAGAAAGGTGGATGATGTGACTTCATTATTCCCAACCAATAAATTCAAGAGATTGAATGGGGAGACAAGAATGTGATTTTTAATTTAGGTTTTAAATTATTTGGAAATGATTTTACATTGTCAAAATAGACCATGATTTGACTTGGATGCTTTGACTTGGTCAAAGTTTAACCATATTTGACTTATATTGTTTGAATTTGGCCAAAATTTACCTAACTTGACTTTTAAATTAGATTTGACTTGGTAAAATTTGACCTTAGATTTGACTTTTGATTCAATATTTGATTTGAACTTGGCCAAGGTTGACCATTTAACTAGGTTTAACTTTGAATTTTGGTTTGAATTGAAATTTGAAGTTTCACTTGAAAGTTTACTTTATTTGACTTTATTTAGAAAATTTGATTGATTTGGAAAGCTTGATTGATTTGAATTTAATTTATAATTAAATTTGGTTAAAAAGATACATGTTTTATATTTCTTTTCAAATATGAAATATAATGGTACAATAAGGACAAGGTACCATTTTAATTCGACAACATGACATTAAGATGGGTTAAAATGACTCATAATATAGGTATAATAATTCATTGTCACACAATTTTTTAATAGGATATGAAAAATTTCAGACTTGAGATAATTTAAATTGTTTGATGTATAAGACAACTTGAAATAAAAGGTATATTAAAATAAATTAATGACACACATAATTCAATCCACATATTAGTGTTAACATAAGTGTGTGACATGGTTGTAGTGCATATCTACCTCATAAGAAGTGGGAATGGGTTAATATCTTTACCCTCACTTAAAGTGACATGTCATGAAATCTTGGAGATGTTGGTTTCCATCACACTATAAGTCATTTAAGGCCAAGTGGTCTTCATATAAGTTTTAAAAAGGATTTATAAACGGTTCCTAGTATACCTCATGATATGCATGGCTCAAAAGTTTATGGAAGAATAAAAATGTTGGTAAATTCATGACAGGGTCTAGCCCCTTCATGACCACTTCACCCATAAGATTTTTGTGAATTGTTAACATAAATTGATATTTGAGGTTATGTTTGATAGTTTAACATCAGGTATAAACTTATCAATTTCATAGACTATTCTTTAAAAACATAACCACTTAGATCTTATGACACCTTACCTTAATTTATATCCCCTTCTAAAAAACATGGTTGGTATGTACACTAGGGGATGAAATCCCAATCATCGTACCATAAATACTCTTGGATGGTGATGAAGTCCACATAACAAAACAAAAATAAAAAGTTAAGGTTTAATATTTCTAATCCTTAGGATCCCAAAAGTGGGAAAGAGGAGAGCATACTCTAGATTTGATTCAAGAAAAACTAATAGGTTATGTGATTTTGATCACCGAGGGTCCCAAAAGTGGGTAAGGGGAGAATGTATGCACAATAAGACAACCACAAACACACAAAACTAATAAAACATCTAAATAGAAGAAAACACAAGTATTTTAAAGAATCAATTGAAATGTTGGTTTTTTGTTAAGTTCCAAAATGAAATGTGTTTATTTTTAAGATGAACCTCTTCTTTGAAAATCACTACCCACAAAAAACAAGTTATGGTTTGTATTTATGGTTTTTTACAATCAAAAGATGTTGAAATGTTAATTTTTTAGATATTAAAAAATAATTATCTAATCGTTGAAATGTTGAAGAAAGTTAAATCAATCTATTATCTAATCCATATCACTGATCTATAGACTTAAATCATATAGAAAAAGAAACTAGTGATTTCACTAATTAGTAGGGTGATCTTGTCATTAAATAGGGTGATTCTATTGATTCAAAAAATGACTAGACATAATGAAAATAAATATCATTTCACTAATTACATTTTTAACTCTAGTATTTTTAATACAATATCACTGAAAATACAAAAAACACAAACAAAAAGTTAAAAAGTGACCAAGGCATTTCCATCAATATGTAGGTCAACATCATTGCTTCACAAGATAGTCTTACAATTTCAATTTATGATTATTTTTTTTTAGTAAAAATAAAGTCTAAGTGAAACTTGAGAGAATTTTTGTCATTTCTTAATGAGATTTTTTTGATTCCAAGGTTGATTGCATTGTTTACTTGAAAAGTTAATAAAATAGAGATAAAATGATATCACTAATTACTAGGTTGATATTATCATCCATGGATTGTGATTATGTCTATTAATATAGTATTTATACTATTAACCTAGGAATGGAATTTTGGAATTTAAAAAACAATTAGGATCAATCTTAAGATAATTTCATAAATATAAGGATGTTATGATGCTTCAAAGTAGAATGTACTATGATGGTCCCATTGGGCATGCCATATGTGAACCACATTATTATGAAGGGGCTAATGATGTTAGTATGTAATAAAAATAAAATACACATAACCTAAAGCTTAAACATGAGTTTGAGGATTAGGTAAGGTCAATAAAGAACATACACAAACTAAATGGAATATAAATAACATAATTATAACTTCCCCATTGGATGTCTCTCTCTTCCCAAAATCAATTTTGGATGAGCCTAGATATAGTTCTTGAGGTTATTTGACAATGCCATAAATTCACTTGGATGACATCTCCCCTTGCATTATGTGTGATTGGATGATAAATTTGAAGAAATGGTTGAATATCTCTTGAGAATTTGTTAGCATAAGTTTAGAACATAAAAAATTGTCTATAATGTAAAATGGCTCCTCTATTTATAGTCTTGGTGAGTGAATATGAACTATCCATCTCATATAGAGATGGAGGGTGGAGAATGAGTCCTCACCTTCATAAATGTGAGAGGTTGAGATTGTAAGAATTAAAAATAATGGAGGTTTAGAGTGTGGAGGAATTTGTATTGAGTTTTTAAGAAGGATGCCACAAACCTTACTTATAAACCATTTACTTCTCATTTAATTCCCTTGAAAAGTGGGAGATTTAATGATGTTTTAATTGGAAACTTGATATTTGATGAAGATATTAGGAAATAATGTGATTTTCAAATATTTATGATGTGTATTCCATATAACCTCATTTAAATAAGAATTTTTATTATCCTAATCAAGAAATTGGAAAATTAATTTGATTTTATCCTTTTGTGGTCTCATTTATAAGGTTTGATTTACTTGGTTTAATACGGCTAGAGAGACATTTGAAACAAGGGGAGTAATTTTCGGATGATGATGGATTAGATGATTCGATGCCATGTATTTACCTAATAATTGATGCACCAATCTATTGTAGAATGTACATGTTAGATTTTGTGTATGATTTCAAATGTTATAATTATTTATATCTTAATTTATGTGTTATTACATGAAACTATTTTGATTTGTAATTTAGACATTAAAGTGATGAAAGTGGAGTGTCTATAGATGAGATCAAGTTAAGTATAACTAAAATTAAATATCACTCTATTAATGAATTCTACTTACATAGAAATATACTCTAAATAGGACCTTAAACCAATGTATTTCTCCCCATTATGTGGGATTGTGTGTGAGTAATGTTGTAATATGCTATAAGTGATTACATGTAATGATATAGCTTGTAACTTGACAAATACTGTTCATGGGATATTCTTTGAATGATTCAAAACTATTAGAAGAATATTATTGTGAATGATATAGAAATAAGTAAGAATAGAGAAGTTAAAATCAATTTTTAAATCCATTATGAAAATGATTTAGTAAACTTGATAGGTGAGTTTATTGATAGTGGCTAGATGGTTAAATGATTGGGCTTTGTTATATATTTATACCATACCATTTTAAGTTATCTCACAAGAGGGTTAATTCAAAAAGATATTCTAAATCATACATATCAAAATATATAATTTTTTTAGTATTTTCAAGGTGTGGACACTAGTGTTATATTTGGATAGTAGAGTCAATACTAGTATCCTAATATAGATGGTAGTGTCCTTAATGATATATAGTTACTAAATATCTATAACTGATAGTGTAAGATATTAATCATATTTAAAATATATTATGGGGTAAAAGTAATATGAGTAATTTAAATACAAGTTAGAACTATAGTATAAGAATTTAGTCAATTGAGCTGGAAAACACAAGCCTTCAGATAGGAGAAAGGTCCCAAACCGAAGGGTAGATCCATGAGTAATATTTTCCACATGTACAATACTATTTTTAAACAAAAAATTATGAGGGATTTAGTTTCTTATTAGTATGAAATCAAAATTGAATTCATAAACACCTAAAACCCAAGCACATGCCCTTAGATTTGGCAAGGATAAGGAAGAGATAAATAAACACAAAGAAGACAAATAATACAATATTACCTTTTATTTAGATATATATATATATATATATATATATATATATATATATATATATATATATATATCTTGATAACATACAATTTTTATTGTCCCAGATATAGAACATGGATTCTTTGTCAATGTCGATGTGTCATTATAGGGGCATCTACCATTATGATATGCATGTTTTTTGATTGAAAACTGAGGAAATATGTGAAGCTTTTCTCATATTTTTGGTAGATTAAGTTCTTAAGAAAAGTATTTTTATAAGGGTAAATGACCCTTATATTTATATATTTTACAAAATATTTTTGACCATTGGATGATGATCAAGATGTGTGGTTGAGGTTTAGCCTATTTTTAATGGTTTTTTCCATCAATATTTTGGGTTGAGTTTGCATTGACTATCACTTATGGGTCATGGTTTGAGTTTATGTTGAATTTGGTTTTATTTATATTTATATTTTCAAGGTTAGACCTTTGATTAATTCTAATCAAGTTTTATCAACCACTTGCCTTGTGATGTCATAACTAGATTTATTGATTTAATTGAATATGGATATTACAAAATGCTATGGATTTTATATTTAGGGATAGATTAGAAATTTTATTTTATTTAATCAGATAATTAATCTTTGATTGATTTTGTGTGATTTTTTCAATGATGAAAATTGAATAATTTCTCCATTTAATTGATCTAGAATGTCACTTGAAAAAGGAACAATTTGACTCAAGATGAATTAAATATGGATGATTATTTTATATGGCATGTTTACCTAATAATGGATGCACCAATGTGTTTTATAATATGAACATCAAGTGTGCAGATGAATTTGAGTGTTTTAGTGATTTATGATCTTATATATGTTTTATTATAAAAATTCGTTTTACTTTGTAATTTTGACACAAAAGTGATGAAAATGGAGTGTCGACACTAGTTTATCATGTAAAATCTATATTTAACATATATTATTTTCTCCACTTTAATTTAGTAATGCATAAGGATGAAATGACTAGGTTAAAGTAATGAAATACATAATGTGGTATGTACAACACACCTTACTTTAACTTGAGTCCTACTTGAATTGTATGTTTGTGTGTTTCCTGCAACTAAGAGCATGTTACAATGTAATTAGTGCATATAATCATAAAATTAAATAATTGAAATGGTTAAATGAAAAGAAAGAGAGTAAGGAGTACACCTATGTGTTGATGCAATCATGTTTCCCCTTGCTAGTTTGCTTTAACAATGATGATTTTTGGCTAAATAATTGGATAAATATGTTCACAACTAAACATATGATATGTGAAGATGAGAATTGGAGGGTGATCATGCCCCCAATTTGGTAAAAAATGGTTATTTGTGTGAAGGGCATCAATTTTATTAAATTTCAATTATACAACTCATATGTATACATAATCTATCTAATGTATCCAATCTCACATAGGTAAATGGTGTAACCATTCAAACTTGCGACATGGAAGTAGTGTGAAGGCCATTGAGTGCATTGAATCTCTATCACACTACATAATTGATCCAACTTATTCAAACATAAAAAACCTCAATTGTAGCATCTTGCTAAGGTTGTTGCATAAATGTGTATATAAATTGAATATGTATCTATGATTTGTTACATTTACATGGCATATGCACTTAAAATTTATCTTAATCTAAATTATTTGTTAGAAT
The DNA here is from genome assembly GCA_037957365.1 of Torreya grandis. NCBI lineage: Eukaryota > Viridiplantae > Streptophyta > Pinopsida > Cupressales > Taxaceae > Torreya > Torreya grandis. Next base: position 233,569 of record JARHVA010001424.1, on the reverse strand, counting down.
ATAACCTATACTTTGTAATTGTGTATAATATTTGTAATAAATCCTATAAACCCTATCCCAAATTTATAAAAGTCAGTAGTAAATGTTTAAGAGTATGTGTCAAATATATATTTTAATAATGTAAAATATAAAAAATAATTATAATTCTTACAATTGTGTGTATGTAGACTCATGTTGCTATGACATGTCCCCTAGATTTACGTAAGGGTAATGTTATCTTTTAGTTACCTTATCTCAAAAGGATAATAAAACCATGGTGTATCACTATCAAACATGTAGTAACAACACATATAGTGGAATCATTTATAAGTATATGTGTCAATGAAGCTCATAGTATCCAGACATAACAGGGCAAAATATGAAGGATCTCGAGGTTTACTTTTGAGATCTGGCATAGTTGAGACAAATAGGTAACTTGGAGTCCTTCATTGGGGAGTTTTACAGATTGGCAGTCATGGTGCCCAATATTTCTAAGCGTAGATTGGTAGTTCTCTTCATGGAGGGATTGATAGAGCTATTGAGAGGTTGGATCAAAGCCTTTGATCCTCCTTCATTACAGGTAGCTATGAATAAGGTGCTTAGTATGGATATGGCAGCCCCATCCCATAAATTTAACTCCAAAGGTACTTCTTCATATAGAGACCATAAGTGCTCCAACGCAGATATAGAGAGACCAGATTTTAACATAGATAAATCAGGTGTAAAGAATGATTCAAAGGCCAATCTAGCAGCACCACCTTTGGATCATGAGGTGCTTAATGATCTACATAGGAAGAATCTTTGATTCTACTGCAAAGGTCCATATGATATCCATCATGATTGCCCTTTGAGGCCTAAGGGCAAGGCAAATTGTGTGATGTGGGCATATTATGAGGATTCAGATTTAGAGGATTCCAGACAACAAAATAGTTCTGAGGGGGTAGAGACAGAGGCTTCAGGGCCTAAGGTAGAGGTAGAGTTAGAGATTCACCTACAGGAGGCATGCCTATCCATTATTCAGTCAGATGAGTCATTCAGACTCTTTGGAGTTTTGGCAGGGCAGAAGGTTATCACCCTTCTTGATACAGGAGCCACACATAATTTCATAGATGCTAGATTTGTGGAGAAGAGTGGACTCACTACCAAATATTTTGAGGGCATCAGGGTTAAGGTAGCTGATGGTCACACTCTTAAGTGTGAGTGTATGATTAGAGACCTCCCATTGCGCTTGAACAACTATGAGTTCAAGGTTGATTATTATGTGGTGAACATGGGGGATATAGACTTCGTCTTGGGTATGAAGTGGCTTCATTCATTTGAGGAAGTTACTCTTCATCTCAAGGACATGGAGGTTCTCTTTGATGTTGATGGGAAGACACACATTCTTAAGGAAATATGGGGCAGTAGCTTCAGATATATGTTTTTTCATCAGATGGAGGTACCTATACCACATGACATGATAGAGTGCGATGACGAGTGTACATTGGCACCAATGCACGAGAGGTATGAGGATGAGCTTGGTCTTGAGGTGAGTTCAGTTCAAGATTTGTCACATGTGGTGGGGACTCAACTTTCTGTTACAGTTGGGTCACAGGTTGATGATGATATGACTATTTCTAGCCTTCACAATCTAGTTTTGATATTATTTAGGTAAGGAGTTTGCTTGCTGATTTTCATTTATGGATTGGATGTTGGGGTGCTTATCTTAGTACTAGGGATGGACATGGCATGGAGTTTGCATTGATTGACACCAGGGTAGATCATGACTACATTCGGGATCTAGGTGGATTGATGGGTGTATCATTCAGCGATTGCTTGAGGGCAAGCAATTTCAGGAGGGGTAGATTGTCATGTCCCCTTTTCAGTTGACATGTTATGAGTTCATGGTTAGCCTATTATGTGACCCTCGTAGGCTGATAGGATGGTTAGAGGGTCTTGATGGAGATTGGCGTGGCTTTGTTTAGCAAAATTTTTTGAGTTAGCTTTCGTTTGGGCTCGATTGGACATGTATTGAGGGAGATATTAATATTTGATTGATTTAATCAAATATTAATTATTTTGTCTAATTTTAATTTAGAAACCCTAATTCCAATTTAAGAAAAACCCTAATTAGGGCAAGCATATCTTTTGAGGGTATAAGGGTTTCTCATGGAGGCCATTATTGATTATGCATATGATTATTGATTTTGATATTGAAGAATTCTTTTGTGAAGACTGAGCCAAGGGTTTCAGGATTCCATTACAGTGGAGAACGTCAACTCTTCATTATGTGCGATTCAGAGGCTGTGAGATATCAGCTGATTTATTGCCAAAATTGAGAGATAGCTTCATCCAGAAGTTATCACAGAGGTTTACAGATTTGAGAGGTAACTTCATACAAAAGTTGTCACAGAGCTTTCCAGGTATTTCTTTATTTAGTTTTTATTCAATAATTTATATAGATATAGATCTTCTATATTAGAGCTAGATATCTTCAGATCAGGGGTTGAAACAAATAAGGTGTGCTTTATTGGTAGTCGTACAGAGTCCGTACAGGTCCGTATAGATTCGCACAGATACTGACATTGACAGGCAGAGATCCCTAGTGATCGACATCAACTGACTGAAGACCGACGTTGACAGAGAAGTACTGATAGAGACCGATGTTGGTAGTATATCGACTGACGCCAGTGACTGTGTGTTCGACACAGCAGGCTGAGACATAATTTCTAGATTTAAGCTCAATTTCTAGATTTGCCAAAGCTTAGGGTTTTAAGATAGAATATTTTTTATTATTTTATTTGTATGATAGAGACTCAATTGTAATTATTTGAATAAGTGAAAGATATTTGATTGGCAGATAAGAGATTTACTGTGATTTACTTATTTATTTAAAATTATCTTACAAAATCATATTCTTTGTTTAGAGCTTTTGTGTTTAGATATTCCCTACTGAAAGGGGATATTATAGTCCATGCTATAGGACTTATCACCATCTTGAACCCATCATATTTTCATCAATTTGTCTTATCAATTAAATGTTTTTTCTAGACATTGATCATTTGTCTAGAACACATCACAAAAAAGCTACCTTATCCTCTTAAAACTTTGGGCATCCTCAACTATAGTTATGTTTTGGGGCATCTCAACTCTATTTTACCATCTTGATCTCATCCAACCCCATAATTTATGTTTAAGAGACCATCTGGGTTAGTTATACTTGCATGATCCCTTGAAGGGGAAATCATATACTACTAACTTCTAACACCATATAACATCATGTTTTTTATTTAAAAGAATATTAATCCTTTCACTTCACCCCACTCTTAATATATTTTCAAAGAGGGTTAAAATGTATGCATTAAAATATGCTTGCCCTACTAAATTATACTAATTGTGCTAATTTCTACTAATTTAATCTAATTCCCATATTTCCTAGCTAAATTAACTAATATCCTAATAACCCTCGCATCACATTCCCATATCCTACAAACATTACTAAATCCCAAAAACCAATTAATCATGTTATTAAAACCCTAATAGAACCTATTACCCACTAACCTACTCCCTAAGCCAACTAGCCAATTTAGAAATATAAAATAATCTACCTACACAACCACCACCCTATTCTATCCTCTCCTAAATGCCTAAACCCTATGGGATATTTCTATAATTGGAGGATTCTATAAATATCTTCTATTTTATCCCTTTTCCCTCTAGAAATTTCTATTCTAGAGATTTCCATAGAATTAAAAATTCCATGGAAAATGCCTAGCCATTGATCTTAATGGCTCAAATTTTTATTTGAATCGTTGATTTCTCCCTCCATGCCTATATAACCAACCTCTCCCCCTTCCTCAAAAATAACTTGTAAAACTAACATTTTTTTTGTTATATTACATCCACAAAGCCTTCTTGCATCCATCTATAACCACTATGTAGCCCATTCAACCATTTGGAAGCCATTATCAACATCAAGTAAGCAATCCAACATTTTCAAATTTGGCATTAAAAATCCATTTTGAAATATTGGAGTAGATCCATAAAGAGGTAAAATGATGGAAAGAGTATTCTTATTGTGATGTTTGCCTCTTTTATCCATTCCTACTTGTGTGTTTATGTTTTAGGTTTTTATTACTAAACTTAGTAATATAGGTTGAATCTAAAATTTAGGCTACAATTTATTATAGCACATATTGATCATCAGCCTTCATGTAGTGTTATGGTTGGTAATCATTCTAGTGGGATTGTTTATACCATGACATTAATCACACATTTGGGATATACACATGATAATTTATACCCTTTGAACAAGATGGTAAAATAATTTGATGGGAAAACAAAAGATTTTTTTTGTGAGATTGATTTACCTTTTCAAGTTAGCTAACACATGTGACCACAACATTTTAAGTTATCCAACATATGAGAATATTTTATGTGATATTAGGATGGCCTTGGATTCATAATATCCATGTATTACCTTCCATAGTGGATATTTGTCTTAAGTATTTTCATGCCAATAGGGTAATCATAATTTTAAGGATTCAATATGAACATTCATTACACAATATAAGTTTATAACAAGACAACTACTAATAAAACCTAATAAGGTTAATCATGAGTGAAATGCCAATAAGAATGTAATCCCCTTTCCTAACTCACAAACACTAGAGAGGTATTTACATCATAGATACATAGTGGAGTTTATGGAGTCCCCATCTACATATGCATTTCCCAACCAATTATTGAGAAAAAATCACCATGTTTTAGAAAGGGTACAAAGACCGAAAGTTATAGTTACACCAAAAAATCAACATATCACTAAATAATAGATTCTATGAACCAATATAACTTATACTACTAGTTTATTACCATAGATTCCTATGAAGCAGAGGCAAATTATGTTAGATTTGATAGATTTATATTCAACACATATACATGATCCTTGGTACTATGACTAATATGTTATATCATATCATCAACTTAGATCACCTTATGACCATCCCTATATATACCTTTATTTTTATAATATTTCAAAAATTTAAAATATTAAAAAATAATAATAATTAATAAAATACACAAACATTCAAGTACATCATATCTCTCTCTCTCTCTCTTCTTTCTCTCCTCTTCTTCTTTGTTTTTCTTCTTCTCTTCTTCTCTTTCTCTTGATTCTACCTATGTTCCTCTTCTTTCTTCTTGAATTCCTATTCATGCACAACTTGGGCCTACATCAAAGCTTGTGCTTATTCTTGCACTTTATATTTCTACAAGACTTCATTATTTTGTGCCTTCATCTTGGTATCTTCCTCTACCTATTATTATGCTTGGGCTACTATGTCTTATTTCCATTTTTGTTCTTCTTTTAACTTCTTCTCTCTCTCTCTCTCTCTCTCTCTCTTCTTACACTTGTTGTTATGTGGTAGCTATATCTTGGCTTGTTGGGCCATCTATTGAGCCTTTTAAAAGTTTGCCTCTACATCCTTGGCCATTTTATAGGCCTCTACATCCTTGGTTTTCTACATTTATTGTTGTTTCTCTTTTTCCTTGTTTTTATTCTTATTTTCCCTTTGACATCTGCATTTGGTAGTGTGATCATCTTCCTCTCTTACAAACTATTATTCTTTATCTATGCTCTATTATAGTGTAATTTATTCCTCATTATACTCTTATGATGATGGGGGAGAGTCCTCAAGATGCACCTTCAAGCTAGGCATGTACTAATTCTTCTACCTATGGTAACCAATCTGCATTATGATGGTGGTACAAAATATTCTGAGGTAAGTTGTGTTTATTACTCAAGAATTAACTAGCCAAATGTGTGTTCTTCAAGTATAGGAAAGACTCTAGACTCCCATGTCATTCATGGCATGTATACAAGTGGTTCTAGTGGACTCTCTAGTAGGGGTGAAAAGACAACATCTGATTCAAATGTTGAAATAATCATTGGTGGGAAGAATTTCATTTTGTATCATAGTTTATCCTCCTCTTATTTAAGTGTATCCATAACTATGGAAAGTAGATAGGTGGGGAGTTCCACCCATAATTCTAGTGGAACCTATTTTTAGATTTGCATGGTGTGTACCACCTTCCAAAAAAATAATTTTTTTCTTCTTCCTTTTCATTGTAGTCTCTAGCCATGCCTACCAACATGACTTGGTATACCTCCTATGTAGTAGTTCCCATGTCTATGAGATCACAAGAACCAACTATATAGGGTACCTTTAGGTTTCCATTCCATGTTATCATAGTACATGTTGTGTACTTTGAAGGAGGTGACACTGAGTAAGGGTCTACTTTGTGATTTCCCTTCTATTATTGTGAACTAGATGTTGGTTCTAATTTTTGTACTATAGGAATGTCTACGCTTGATGGTGTGGATTATAAATGAGTTACTTTCCTTACTATGTGTTCCTTCTGTTTGGACACATTATATTTTACCATCTTCATTGTGATGAAAAATGGAAGCGGTTTTAAGGGAAAGCATGGTAGCTCATGGATTGTATTGGAAACTCCCTTTGACAGTAGTGTGACATTGGTATGTTATCCTAAATACTAGTGGACCCTGGTGAGACTCAAGGGTATGTTGAAATGAGATCCAAGAAATCTTACCACCATGCTTTAAAATTACCCTCATGTGTGAGGTATCCCTATTCTTATGTCTAAGTTATATTATGCAATTGTTGTGTTAGATAATAGTCTATATCTAATTGAAATTCCTCTTTAGGTGATTTTCATTGTGTGAAATAAAGGAGGAGGATCATGAATCAGTACTAGAAGATCTACCTTAGAGTGGTTCAACACTTGTTGATGTTTTTGAGAAACTCTTGTAAAAAATATTCTAGCCAATTGAATTATTCACCACAGTGGATTATCCTATGTACAATGTTCACAACTCCCTTTGGTATCTACTTGGCAGACTTGGTTGTTTGCCAAACTCTCCTGGTGATACACTCGACAAGGATGCATACAGGTTCATCTAGGATCTCATCTACTGGGACTACTCTAGTTTATCACACATATAGGTCATAAATGTCTTTCAAAATACATGGTGTCTTAGTCTTATATAGTAACAATGAATCTCATTGTGTAGGCATGCCCAATTCTTGTGCCATGTCTTATGTGTTAATGATGACCATCTCATTTGGTCCCAAATAGATAGCTCTATCATTGTATCAACTAAGTAATACTTGAATTATTTTTACCATGTCACCAAAGGTTAGAATTTAGAGTAGGCACTCGACATATATATTATGGAATCTATGGGGAACTATAAGTCAAGTGGTTGCAAAACATCCATAAAGTATGGTTAGAAGATCTTATGCTCATATTTGTTTAGGTATTAGAATGGATCCTGATCATTATATTTTGTCTTCCAATTTACCATGTCAACACCCATGGCTTCCTTTTATACTTTTGAGAGGAGTTAGATTAGTATCATAGTGTCCATGATTATATGAGAAGGAATTTGAATGCATTTGAGTGCTCTATGCAAAGAAAATAGTTTATCTCTTTGATATCTTCAATTATAAAAAATGTGCTAAGAATGAAATGTGGACATGGATTTTGAACTTAGATTTCTATAAAATTTTCACCTCTTAGCTTCCATGTTGAGGCCATGCCTAGCTGTCCACTCATCTTGAATGTAGTGGTTGATGTGGTGAATCAATTTCTTATCTAGGCATTAAAGAAATTAGTCATTATTACATGTGTGGAATTACACCATTATGCCTTTGGGTGTCTATATGAGAGGTACAAGTTTTTGATGTTGAATAGCCACTAATTTGTTGAAGATCATGTTTATCAACCCTTGGCTTTTGCATTTATTTCTAATTGATGACCATTATCTAATGGATAACTTTTAGATGTGACATTTCAACTACTTTATTATACTTAATGCTTTTTGTTAGCTCCTCCTTGAGTTTTACATTGGTACATGTGGCTCTTCTTGTGTTCATCTAGTGAACTCAATGCTTGGTCTATGTATTTCACCATTATCATCACTAAGATCATCTATAAAAAACAAAAAACAAGCACACATAGAAAACTTATAAATTGAAAATATCATTGTCTACATGGTGTTACTCAACACACACTCAACTTGCAGAGTGAGATCAAATAAACTATTACTAGTAGGGCTTAAGCTTACATCCATTTACTCACCCTAGCAATATAGTTCCTTGTAGATTCATTAAAGATAAAATTCCTTACTGTGTTAAATTGTGAATAATGTAAGTCAATTTTCATCTTATTTGCAATTTACCTAGAAATGTTGTAAAATAGCTATCATACAAAAAAACTAGTTGCTCCTTTTGGAATTCCTTGCGGTGTAGGTTCCTATCGTGCCATGCTTTCTAACTTTGCTTATGTAATTCCTATATTCATGATTCCTTTATTTTTGAACTAATCCATTGTATTCAATTCCAAGAGTCAATTGGTAAGAGATTCTTGATCTCCTAAATGCATGACCATAGTGATGTAGAGGTTGGGCACTAGATAATCCATTGGCATGACTGCTTCTTGACTATATAATAACTAAAATAGTGTAAATCCTATAGCTCTTTTATAATTTGTATGATATTCCCATAAGATATTAGGAATGAAATATTCCAAATCATCATACTTAACATCAAATAATTTTGTGATCATTTTTCCTAGTAGCTTAGTTGAAGCTTTAACCTATCCATTCACCTATGGATGATAGGCAGTGATTTTTTGATGTACAATCATGAACTCTTCCATCAAAAATTTTATAGTATTATTGAAGAAGTGAATTCCTCTATCACTAGCTAATTTTATTAGACATCAGAACCTCATAATGATGTTTTCATATAAAAACTTTATTTCTTCTTTCACACCATAGCTAGGTGTGATAGTAACTTCAACCCATTGAGTGAAATAGTCTATCACAGTAATGATATACCTGGCCTTTTTATGCTTGCTTTATTGGTTAATTGGTTATAAAAATTCAATACCCCATTATTCAAATGGATACTTTGCTAAGAGGGGTTGTAATGACATCTTGTCTTTCAAGAGTGGTTTTCCCATACATTGGCAGACATCACAATGCTGCAAAACTCTATGTGGATCCTAAAATAAATTCAGCCACTATAGTCCACTCTAAAATATTTTTAACAGTAGCCTCTCTTGTGAAATGTCCTCCTATGACTCCTTGATGAGATTTCTTTAAGAGTTGAGGCCATTTATGTTTGAGGATAACCCTACGTAGGGCTTCATCCTTTCCTAAGTGATATAACAATTCTTTAATGTTAGTGTATGGTAGTGCTCTAGTCACAAACTACTTTTTATCTCATTCTTAAAAGTGTGGAAGGAATATTCTTTACTTAAAGAAATTAGAAATATCTTTGAAACTTTCAAGAATCACAAAGACATGAAAGATGTTCACATCAAGTGAGCCTTTTTGTAGTTCTTCTATCTCTTCACCATTTAGAATGCGACTTAGGTGGTTATGTCCCACATTTTCTCTACCTAATTTTACATTTATTTGGAATTGAAATTATTGAAACAACATCATCCAATTATATTTCATCCTCTTAGCATTGGTTTGTTGAACAAGTAGTACAGATCTTGATGATCTATGAAAAATTCAAATGTTGTTGCTAGAAGATAATGTTAGAATTTTTGTAGTGTGAACACAATGGACAATACTTCTTGTTCTGTGGTTGTATAATTTTTCTCTACATCAAATAATTTTTGGCTAGCAAAGTGAATGGGATGATCAAGTGCACCATATCCAGGTTAAGTAAATATTGAATGAACTTTGATGCCCAAAGCATCTAAATGTACATGAAATGACTTAGTCTAGTATAGAAAAACAAGTATAGGAATAGTGATTAGTCACTGTTTGAGCTTAATGAAAGCTGCTTGACATTCCAATGTCCATACAAACTTAACATTCCTATGTAGTAAAGATTTCATTATAGTGATATTACTACATAGCCTTTGATAAAATTTTAGTAGTATCCTATATATTCAAGAAAAGAGTGCACTTTAGTGGAACTAACAAGTGGTAACATACTTAGGATTACTATGACTTTAGCCTAATCCACCAAAATTCCATCACTACAAACATGTCCAAGTAAAACACCAAAATGTGTAAATAATAGACATTTATTCAAATTTAAAGTGATGTGCAAAGCTCAATATTGCTCTAAAATTAAACACAACTTGGACAAATGCTCTTTAAATAGGGATAAGACTACCCAATCATCTAAGTAAACTTCTACTAAATCATGGATGAAATATTTGAATGCTATAACTATTATGTATGAGAATACCACATGTGCATTCTTCAAAGCAAACAACATGACTTTATATTTAAAATAACCTCACTCTATTGAAAAAGTCATTTTGGCTTGATCCTCCTCTACAATCAGAATTTGATGGTATCCACTAAACCCATCTATAAATAAATATACTTCATGGCCTATGATAGACTCCAAAACTTCATCTATAAATGGTATGGACAATGAATCATTTACCTAGGCATCATTCAGAATGTAGTAGTCTTGACATGCCTAGATTTATCTTATTTTATTAGGCTATACTATCATTAGGTTTACCTAATAAACTTTTTATACTAGATAGATTATCCCTACATCTTGAATTATATCTAGTTTTGATTTTACTTTTAACTTCATATTGGGGTTGATTTTGTATGGTTACTTCTTGATTAAATGTGTACACTCTTCTAATTCAATGTGTATCTCACCAAGAGATGGGTTGACTCCTCAAACCTCTGATAACTTAGTGGGGAATACATCTTGGTAGTCCCTCAAAAGTTTTAGGGCTTCTAAAATCTTAGTCTCCATCTAATAGTCACCTGTACTTTCTAGTTTTAGAACATCCTCTATTCTGAGATTAGTGACAATTTTATAGAGAGGCTACTAATATATATTGCATTTTTCTTCATCTAGTGATTCTTGGATCTTCCTTTGCCCTTCCTTCTCTATGATCTAGATGTTGCATAGCTTATATTCTCCAGTTATCATTGTGATGATGTCTTTGAGTGGTTCTACAAGCCACATAGGTCTAAATATATCATTTAAATATAAATTTACATCAAAATAAAAGTCTTCATCATCATCTGCCCCATCTAGGAATTGATGACAAGGCTACGTTAGAGATTATTCTAAAATCATAGTATCTTTTACCTTTAAAGTGTCAAATTAAGTTTAGAAGTGGAATTTTTCTATGGTTAATTCTATTGTGGTGCTCACATATTTTGCATACCCATGTCATAGAAAATACTTGAGTTTGTGTACCCATGGCATAAAAAGTACTTGAGTTGACATTTGTGTGCAAAGACCATCTTTATGGGCCTAAGTTTATGGTTTCCATGCACCTAGTTAAGGAGATGTGTATTTGAATCACCACTGATAGAATAAGTTGCTTCCTATGGCATTGTGCCTTCCCTTGTTGGTTTTTATGTAATCTTGTATGTGATCTTCAGCTTGGTATAAGAAATCAACTTCTAAGTAAGAAGGCAATTTTATAGACATGGAGGTGTAGTCTTCACTAGTGAACTAATTTATAATAGGCTACACAACTATTTCTAGTCTCCATTATTTTGATACATTAAATTTCTAGGTAAGGATTGACTATAATTGAGGTTTATCTTATTGGTATAAGAAGTTGTATTATGTTACATGTAGAGCATTGGGATTCTCCTTTGTATTGAAATTAATTTAGCTAGTTTATTTGAGAACATGTGGAGAGTTTGGGTTAATAGGAATTATGTATAGTTTGTGCACTTTGTTGAAGGGAATGAACACAACCTTATCACCTTGATGTGCCTTAAGCTATCTATGTACTATATTGATAGTCATCTAACCATTGTATGCGCATTTCTGTCCTATCAGGGAAAGATAGTAAATTAACATAGTCTTCATGTCTATGACCTCAAAGTCTCCTCATAGAGACAAGTCTATGACTTTGATCTCAACATCTTCTAATTGGCCAATCGGCTCATATTCCTTATAGTCAACCAAACTCAGAGTTACTAGGATATAGCTAAGAGCTAGTCATCCAATTACTTCCCATGTGGATCTAGAAATAATATTTATTGTGTTACCAAAATCAAAAATAGAATTTTGGATTTTGTATCCTGTAACCTCAATATCAATCCACATCCCATGGTTTCTTCATCTTGATCTACCAGACCATATTTTATATATTTTACTAGCCATATTGTGCACATTCTATAAGATTATACAATAGGTTTGTGATGTTCTAAAATATGTCTTTATTTCATAGAGTACTCAAGAGTTTTTTTAAATTTATTATCACAGTGATAACTCCATCTTGTCATATGATGTGCACAATTTGAATATACATTTATGCATTGATGGCTACAACATCACCATTAGTAATTTCTTGTTATTGAATATTTTTCAACAACTATGTAACTTCATTCATAAGACTCTTTTCTATGGATGGATTTAGGTATTTATCTTGTCTAACATTTTTGATGCCTTGATCCTGAGGAATCTCAAGAGGAAGGAGTCTTTTTCCTACATGTTGTTGCCATGTCATACTATTTACAAAGGCATTTTATTTAGTTTCTACATTTAACATGTTTACATTTGAGACAACTTTATCCTTCTTCTAATTCTCTAGAATAGGAATTTTTTTTGTATCATGCTAATCAGAGACTTTATAGTACACATAATAAGATTGTCTCTACAAATTCATTAGGTAGTTTATTTAAACATGATTGTACTCTCCACGTAGGTAACATTACAAATGAGGTTGATGATATTTGTTTCCTCTACCACCTTGGTATCCTCTATATTTTCCTCAACCTCCTCCTCTATTATATTGATATCCTCCTGGATATCATTCTTGTGGCTATGTAGAATTCTACTATTGATTATTGTATCTCATACTAAATTATTGCTATGTAGTTAGCAGAGTTCAGGTTGATTGTTGTGGCTACATTATGGGTGAACTCTAAGGTACTACATACTAGTATTAAAGGGATAAAGGTGTCTATCCTGGTGATGAAGGAGTCTATCTAGGAAAATGAGTACATCTAATTAGGCTATGAGGTTGGTAATATAGTGAAATTAGAATCCACTATGGACACACTTAGGTCACAATTCTTATCAACCTCTAGACTTGGGATTGTTTAATTTGTTGAGGAGATTTGTTGTGCTAAAATAACAAATACATTTTTATAGATACCTTATTTAAGTTCCTACATAGCTCTAAAATTCTTCTCATCATGATTAGTGGATTTACAAAAATTATAGTACAAAATATAGGATTTTTGATATATTATTGTAGCAAATGACATTATGTCATAATATGCCCTACTACTTGACATAGTTCATAAAATTTTATCTTTACTTTTAGATAATCATTTCATTGGTATCCTTCTTTTCCACTCTTTGTACACCATAGGTTTAATTTATGTTTTTTTTGTTTCATGATACTAATCCATTCTTTTCATGAAAGACTATAATGTGTTTTCAAATTTAGAGTTAATAGTAAGATCTTCTCCATAGTCTTTAATCTATTTTACTCATAATTCAGTAGCTTTGGCATCTACTTTTATCTCATATTATGATTATGTAGTGGCAAAATGAATCCTACCTCATAGTCCTTTAATGAACCATGTTGAATTATCCTTATCTATCAAAGTAAATTCTACCTTGTTTATTACATCAAAAAAAACTATGATCATAGTCATAGATCGACTCTCTAGACTTTTTCCTTATCTCTTTGAGGTCATGTATTATCTAGCTAGTACATTTATTGATCTTAAACTATATAACAAGCCAATATTGTACATATTTAAGACTTGCCTATTGTATATCTCTTTTGTACACGAAATCTAATGCTCTCCTAGCTAGAGCCCTTATCAATTCTCACTTTTATAAGTTTTCATCAGTAACACCCTTAACTTGTCATTTCATTTTATAAGTTAAAAGGTACTATTTAGGGTTTGTGGACCCATCATAGATGGCCAAATTTAAGAATCCTCTTGACTGATTCATCATAATAACTAGTATAGATGGAGTCTTTTGTGTATCTTCTATTTGAGGTAACTATAGCCTAGGTGTTCCTACCAGAATAATACTCTACACACGAAAGGAATTTTCATGTGCACTCTCCTTATTTACACTTCCTTGTTATAGTTTTTCAAATTCATCTAATCCTACATACTTCAAAGCCTTCTTAATTGATTTTGTTTAAATATTTATACCCCAATGTTCACATGCTCTGAAAATGATTTTTATTAACTCTTCTCCTCTTGTTCAACTGGCTAAAATCTTCTACTAGGATATATAAGATTGGGCTGAGGGGACATGTACACTTCTAGTAAATAATCCTTTCCAATGAATTATTTTTCTACTATGCTTGAGATTATAATTATCCTATAACTAAGTTATGTTTATTTTTGTAATTATTATTCATCTTTCAATACCTTTTTCTGTAGTTGTGCACTACTTCTATCTTCTATCCATTTTATTCCTAAATTACTCTCATCTTCTTCCTTGCATGTTTCTTCTTCTACTCACTCTTCATCTTCTTGTTCTTTTTATCATCATCCAACATCATTCTCTCTCTTCAAAATTTTCTCATAAACCATTCATCACTTCTATGAACTCATTCATCAACTACTCTACTACTATTCTTACTTCTATTCATAGATACTTAGGTATCTATTTGTTTATTCCATCTATTCTATTATCGTATTTCCTTTTCTGAATCTAGAGTTTTCTTCTAACTCTTCTTCCCATGTATCTCCTTTCTAGATTTAGAATCAATCTCTAGTCACTCATCTATCCATCACTCATCATCATGTGCACACATCCCCATATTCCCAAAGTGACTACTCCATACTAGATGTAATAAGCACCATGGCCTTTTCCATCACCAGCATTTTTAATAAAAGAGGTACTCACTGTAAAACTCTCCCTCTAATTCCTTAGATGAATCAGTCCTAAATATACTCAAATTATATATAGATTTGTACTATGAACTCAGTAGTGTATCCATATATAGTGGTTTTAACCCAATAATCTATTGCTCTTGTTCAATCAATTTCTAGTGTCATTAACTAGTCTATCTTGTCTTTAGTCCAAGTAATGATCTCTTCCACTCTAGGATGGAAGCAGTACTAATCCAATATTTACAACCAATTAGCTAAAAATTAAGGTAGTTCAAACCAAAAAATATCATATATTTCACCATATATATGTTCCTGAATGATTTCACTCATGGTGAGACCCATCCTTTTTGATTCTTCTTCTGCAAAGTACCATATTTTTTGGTCTAACTATGTTTCAATGTCTCATTATTTTAATAACCATATTAGCATAATTTTCTCCAAAAGGAGTGGTTCCTCACACACTAAACCATTTTTATCAGAGGTTCTTGTTTAAATATAACATGCTAAGCATGAGGATAGCTAAGTTTTAGTGGTCTGCACAAGATAGTGTAGTGAATTCATGTTAACCCAAAACATAACAAAAATGAAAGATCATATGATAGGCAAAAAGTAAGATTAAACAAATGTTCTTGAAAGATAGAGAGTATTTAGATTAAATTAAGATAAAATAAAAAAGGATTAACATAAGAGATTTGATAGGTAACCATGAACCACATAGTTTATTTTAAACTTAGTAAAAGGTCATCAACTTCTTCATACTAGTATACATATTTATAGTCACTTCAGTTCCTAGTTATTCATACATTAGTGCCAAAATGAGGAGGCTATTAGTATTATATCCTTTTACAAGTTGAGAGGATAGGAAAAAATACATTAGCTGATAACTTTATATATAATGCATAAATATTCAAAGGAATATCCTACACAACTTTCTTATATAGTTTTTTTCTCCCAACAGATAAAGATCAATGATGAGCATTACATGGTAAAAATTAGGATAATCCATGGAGATAAATTATGTGTATATGATCAAAATATTTTAGGACATGAGATGATGGTAAAGTGTTCAATGTTTAATACTGACCATTGACATTTGAATTTAGTAAAGAAAAAACCAATCTACAGTGTTTGAGCCATAAATTTTGATCTAGGATGAATTCAAATGTGATGTAAAAGGAAAATTTGTATAATATTAAAGGTACATCCAAAAAATTAGGATATAAGGTTTTAATGTCCATATAATTGTATATATTGAACTCTAAAGTTGACTATGTGTTTGACCATGGTCTATAAGTGACTAAAGTTGGATAATTGAGGTTGTTATGATGATATTTGGATGTTTCAAGGTGGATTATCTATTAGAGAGTGTTATAGAATCCTTTAGAATTATTTGTGAGGATTTTAGTGGTTTAAAAATTCTATATTTAGTATAAACAAATTCTTATAAGTTTACTATGTGTTCGTTCATGGTGTTCCAATGTATAAGGTCAAAGATTGATCTATTTGGCTTTAACAAAGGACTGGTGTGATGAATATGATCATTTGAGGATGTTGAAGGGTAATGTGGAGTGAACCTATGCATTTTGAAGTGGTCATGTGACTCTACTTTTATCAATAGATTGATAAATGGGGGTAAAGGTCTCCATGAGACCTATAAGAGCTATTAAGGCCTAATTGAAAGGTGTAGCTACTTAAGTATGACCTATAGTTGATATGGATGACCTATGAGGATAATATTGAGATGTGTAAGATGTATTGAGGGTTAAGGCTCTATAAATGATCAAAAAGATAATAATAATGAAGGCTCTACAAATGGTGAAATAAGAGATAATTTCTAGATGTGAGAGAGTTGGAAGTAGAGGTGTATGTGAGAGTTGAAGAGTGAAGGAAAGAAAAAGGGTGTGTGATTAGTAGATAGATTATAAAGTAGAGCAAGTTGATGAATGTGTTTATGAACTGTACGTTATATTTGTGATGTCAAATATAGTGCTATTGTAGGTTTGAATATTGAGGATGAACGAAGGATAGATGATGTCCATATGAGCTTGGTGGTTGATTTGAGAGGTAGATCAAAGTATGGGATGTGTATTGTGTATAGTTGAAGAGAGTTGATATACATTATATTTCCATCAGATTGGTAGGAAATTAGTGATAAAGAGATGTTCATTTCATAGGTGTTGGGAGGGTACTCAACATCTAGGTTAGAAGGACTTGATCATTTTAGGAGAAAGTGTTCCTTGTGAAATAGGTGTTTCACTAAATCTAGTCAAACGGACTTAACCAATAGGTGGTCAAAAGGACTTCATCATCCTAGGGGTAAGTGATCCTTATGAAATAAGTGTTTCACTAAATTTTAGTCAAATGGACTTGATAAATCTCATTTTTTGATCATCTTATAGGACAAGTAGTCCATGTGTTTGTAGGCTTGAGAGTGACTTTTATTCCCCAAGAGGTTTTCCCACATAGATCCTATGTTGTGTGCGTAATCTTTCACTATGTATTTGTTCATTACTATATAAATATTTAATGATTTATGAATGGTTGTATTAAATTCTTATGTTTTTAAAGGGTTTGTAAATTGAATCAGATTATTTTCCACCACTGATTGACCCTCCCTCTCAATGTTTTTTAAATATAACAATTGGTATCATAGTTAGGTCATTTGGTAAAGGATTGATAGTTTGAAGGAGATCCAAGGTAAAATATGGGTATTAATCAAATGTAAGGAGGTTTTCTCACTAAATAAGCATCAATGTTTCATTTATCTAATTACAATTTTTGGAGTGTAAGGATGAGAACCTACATCAAGTCCCTAGGGTTTGACACTTGGTAATCTATTGTCAATGGTTATTTTTCACCTAGTATTCCTCCATCTAGTGCTATAAATAAGAATTTATTTGAGAACAATTCTAAGGAAATGAATGCTATTACTTGTAGTCTTTTAGAGACTAAATAGACTAAGGTAATCCATTACATATCTGGCAAGGAAATGTGGGATAAATTGAATACTATTTATGAATTAAATTCAAAGGATAAGTTAGTAAAGTTATAGACTCACTAAAGATAATTTTAGAGTCTTAAGATGAAGTAAGAAGATTATGTGACATCATTTCTATACAGAGTTGATGAGATTGTGAACATCATCATAGGTCTTGGAGAGAAGCTTGAAGAAGCTACTAAAGTTCAAAAGGTATTAAGGGATCTCTCTCTCTCTCAAGTTTGATTCTAAAGTATCTTTTGTAGAAGAAAGTCATAATTTTACTCAATTTATGATGGATGAATTACATGGCATCCTTACTACTTATTAGATGATAGTAAATGATGATAAACCACCAAAGAAGGAAGCATCATTTAAGATATAAATGAAGCCAAAGAAGAATTTCCAAGGTAAAAACCTCAATGAGGATGACATATCTAATATTGATGAAGATGAACTAATTATTTTGTTTATAAGTAAATTAAAAATAGGCTCAAGAAAGTATAAGGGTAAACTACCCTTAAAATGCTTCAATTGTGAAGTAGGACATTTTTATAACAAGTGCCCTCATAAGAATAATAATAATGATGATGCATAACATGGTCAAGGTCAAGATGATGGCAAGAGATCATTTAGGTCTCATAAAATCAAGAAGGGATTTAGAAGGTTTGACAATAAGAATTACTTCAAGGACAAGAAGAGTCCCTACACCAAAAAATATTGTGGCTCATCAGATAAGAGTGAAGATAGTGACTTAGATTATGATCATGAAGATGATGGTCTTGTTGAATATGAAGACATCTTCATGGATGAGGAAGTAAGTTTCTCATATCAAAAGGAGTCTACTTGGAGTGATTTAGATGATGATAAAGATAAGGTGGATTATGAGATTGAATTGATGAATTCTCTTGAAGAACTAAAGATTGAGAATAAGATTAATAAGAAGATGAAGTATTAAATCAAGGAATATGAAGATAAATTCAATGCATTTGAACCAAGAATGAATGAAGACACTAAGGAGCATGAACGTATAGTCAAGCATCTTAGTTGTCAATTAGAAATATTATCTACAATCCTAAAAGCTAAAGATGATGAATGTTCAATGTATGTAATTGAAAATGACTCATTAAAATTTGAGTTAGAGAAGACATCTTATAATATGTAATCATTTATAAGATTTAAAATGAGCTTAAGTGATCTAGATAATATTCTGAGTGGTTAAAAGCATGCAAGTGATATAATTGGTCTTGGATATAAAAAAGAACCAAAAATGCAACTCAAGACAAGATGAAGGCTAATGTAAATTAAACTTTGAAGTCAAAAATTAGTCAAGGAATGAACATGCTAGTAAAATGAAGATAAATTAGATCAAACAACCAAATTCCATGAGAAATGCAAGTTTTTATGGTTATTATTACACGTAATTAGTTTGGACATAGAGATAGAGAATGAAAGAGACCTATTAGAAATGAGTTTGCATGGAACTATGATGGGGGTCATTAGTCAAAAGGTGTAAACAAAGTTAAGTGTTTCAACTATCTTGATGAGGGAAATTTTGCTAAGCATTGTCCAAATAAGGTAACGTAGGGTGAGTCTTCTTTAAAAGGAGTAATTTGTTTAAATTATCAAAATAATGGATGTATTGTAATATTTTATTCTTATCAATAAAGGTAGGATAAGATTCTTGTCAAAGGTATAGTGTGTTTCAAATGTGAACAAAGAGGTCACATTGTTAGATTCTACAATCAAAGGCCTACAAGATAGAATAGGTTTAATTAGGCTCTTAGAGTGAAAGAAAGAAAGAAAGTTAACTCATGGAAACCAAAGGTGGTAAGTGTGAGTCACGATGTGTTCGTAGGTCCAAGTAATCTATTTTTTATGGTGAAAAATGATACAAAAGTTGGAAAGTGCAAAGAGATATCATTGTTTGTTCATGTTGTGAGTGAGGAGACCAAGCTTAAGGAAAAGACCAAGGTGTTGGTTAAGGCTAGTTCTAAGATGTGTATGTATTTAGGTAAACATCCTACTATTACTAAGCAAGTTTCATGTCAAGAACATCAATTCTCCATACCTAGTGATGAGGTTTTGAATTGCAAGGAAGATTCTTCAATTGAAAAGGTATGTTATGAATCTATGTTATCCTCATGTGTTATCAATATAGTCTTAGAAGAGAAGGAGAATGTTTTATTAATTGATTAAGTTGTTTTTATTAAGCTTAAGAAGAAGAATAATAACTATTAATACCAAATGACTAAGGGGGAGAAAGAATATGAGGAGTTGTGGGCAACTCCTTGTTTCACATTGTTCTAAGAAACCATGCGAAGTAGGGTGTCTCTATCTATGATTCTTAAAGAGACTCCATTTAGTAGAGAAGTAAGTGTTTCTATGGTGTTCTTCAAAAGGTCCTATAAGGCAAGAGATGAGTGTTTTTAGTTAGATTTGGTGTGTTAAGATGGGAGAAGTGATTTGATGAGGTCAGAATGATGTCATAAGGTGTTTTTATTGTATATATAGTCTTTATAAGATCAAAATGGGTGTTTTAAGGTGGCATAATGAGATTTATGGAATGTCTAAAAGATTTTGGTGCTCAGAAAGGTCTATGAACTTCTTTGTGATGTGTTTTAGGAGGTTTTGTGTCTTGATGATCTTGTTTGTTCTTTTTGGAGGTTTTTGTGTGCTCCTAGGTTTATCTTTCTTATTGCAGATCAAAGACATGGTATAGGATGTCAAGGTTCCCAAAGGTGTGACAACTCAAATATTTGTTCACAAATGTGTGATGGTTGTTTCCAGGTGTATAAGAAGTTTTAGAGGTGGTCTTTGACTAGAAAAAAGTTTATTGACCTTATTTGTTTTGAGATTCTAATGTTTTGGACTATGCTAGAAAAGTGGTTTGCCTTATGATTTAATGTATGGGGATTTTTAATAGGTTGAATGGGCCAAATGGGTTTTCAAATAAAGCTTCATAGAGATCTAAATTTTGTGGTTTTTAAATTATTCATGATTTTGTCAAGATGGAGACCTAATTAGCTAGTAGGTTTGTGAAGGAAGTTTATTGAAAAGGATTATCTAGGTGATGAAAATTGGTGTGACTAAAGGGGAATATGAGGGTGATCTAGGAATTATGTTTTATGTCTTTAAATTATGTTTACTAAAATTTGTGGGCCTTGCAAGTTCTAGGTAGGGATACAAGGAGTTTAGACAAGCCTAGTGTGAATATTTGATGTTTTTGCTTAGTTTATCCAAAAGAGAAAGGAATGAATGTTTCAAGGTGAGTTCTAAGGTTAGTTTAGAGCATGTTTCTTATTTTTTGAGTGGCATGAAGTTATATTGGTGGTCCTTGAGGTAGCTTGAGATAAAAGGATAGTAAGCTATGGGGTGATTATTCATGGTGTGTGAAGATCTAAATATGCTCGATCAAGAGGTAAAATGTCTTAGAGATCTTAGGGGGAGTCCCTCCTAGCTATTTCTTGGTGAGTTTCATTATATTTTAGTTATTTTGTCTATTTTTTATTTATTGGTTGTAGTGCTTGGTTGAAAAGAGTGTTGGCATATAGCAAGAGGAAGTTATCAAGGCAAGAAGAGGTAGGTTAAAGGTAAGGGGGAGTTTGTATCATATTTATAAGGTTGTAATCTCCTTTTGGTGGTCTTTTTAGGTCCTCAAGATCATTATTTCCCACTTTATCATTATGTCAAAGGGGGAGAAGGTTCTTATTGTGAGAGTGCTTGAAGAGAGAGAAGGAAGGTAATTTATATTTGGGTGTTAACATCAATGACAAATGAAGAGATTATTGGAAAGTTATCAGTGATGTCATGGAGGTGTCCAAGTGAGTGGATGAAATTTCTTGATAGTCTAAGTGTAAGTGATAAAGTGTGTAATGTGTTTATCCTAGTATGCTTGAAGTAGGCTTGGCTGATCTTTAGTTTTGGCATGATTGGGGATGGGTTTAAAGTATTGAGCATGTGTCATGGGTCCTAGTATACATCAAATATGATTGGAGATCTTGTGGAAGTGCATGGTATTCATTAGGTTATTCATTATGTTCATCTTGGCATAGTTGGTTTTATGATAGAAAAATCTATGTAGGTAGTTTTTTAATGTCATCATTACCATATATGGATGAGTCAGGGGGAGTTGGTCATATATTTATGATTACATTGGTCCCAAGTTTCTATGTTCTAAGTTTTAGGTCATGAGGTTGTGCATAAAAAATGTATAACTTTGTAAATTTGGCTTCCCAGGTAGTTTATAAAATTTTCCCATACTTAGCCAAATTTTCAAAGGAGATCTAACATTGGGAATTTAATCACATCATAAATATACAACATGAAATGAATCTAAGCTTAAGTATAAGTTTAAGAAGAGTTGAGTAAGCAATTTGATGGCATCATATCTCACACATGTGAAGTTCTAGGAGTAGATTGATATACAGATGGATTCCTCTGTGAAATAATATCACATGGTTTAAATTCTAGGACATGTGATTGATTACAACAAAAGTTATTAAGGTTCAAATTTGGCCTTCCAAGTAGATTGTAGAGGTTTCCATACTTAGCCAAACTTGTAAAAGGTAAAGATATATGGTCAACATTTAAATGGATCACATATCTAATGGTGAGAATTTAATCTAAATGGATAATTATCTAATAGAGTGTGTGATCTCTTCATTAATGATCCAAAAATGTGTATTAAGTCAAATTGTCAAAAGATTCTTAGAATGAACGTGTTAGTGACATGTATCACATTCATGAAGCTTGGATAAAATATCAATTGTCAGTGGGGGTTCATACATATAGAGATCAACAATGAACATTGCATGGTAAATACCAAGATAATCTATGGAGATCAATAGTGCATATTTGATCAAAAGATGTGAAAACATGAGATGATGGAAAAATGTTTGATGTTTAATAGTGACCACTGACATTTGAATTTAGAAAAGGGAAAAAATAGTCTATAGTGTTTGAGCCATAACTTTTGATCTAGGACAAATTCAAAGGTGATGTAAAATCAAAAGTTGGAAAGGAATCCAAGGTACATCTAGAAAAATTAGTTAGAAAGTTTGATTATTTTTATAGTTTCAAATATTGAGTTCTAAAGTTGAATGTGTGTTTGACCATGGTCTATAAGTGACTTGAGTTAGATAATTGAGGTTGTTATGATGATATTTAGATGTCTCAAGGTGATTTACCTATTAGAGAGTGTTTTAAACTCCTTGAAAATGATTTTTGTGGATTTTAAAGGTTTGACCAATCCATTTTTAGTTTTAAAAAATGATTATAAGTTGACTGTGTGTTCATTCATGGTGTTTTTATATATAAATTCAAATATTGATCTATTTGGATTTAGTAGAGGAATGTTGTGATGACTATGATCACTTGAGGATATCTACAAGGTCATGTGGAGTGGACCTATACATTTAGAAGTGGTCATGTTTCTTTAATTTTATTAATGGAGTGATAAATGGGGGAATAGGTCTTCATGAGACCTATAAGAGCTACTAAGGCCTAATTAAAAGGCATGGCTGCTTAAGTATGACCCATAGTTGCTATGGCCAACTTGTGAGGATAGCATTGAGCTATATAATATGTCTTAAGGGTTAAGGAAAGCATAAAATCTAACCAAAAAGATAATAATAATGAAGGATATATAAATGGTGAAATAAAGGATGATGATTTCTATATGTTAGAGACTTGGTACTAGAGGTGTATGTGAGAGTTGAAGAGTGAAGGAAAAAATGGGTGTGTGCCTAGTAGATTGATTGTAGGGTAGAACAAGTTGATGACTATGTGTATGAACTATAGGCTATATTTGTGATGTCAAAGATAGTGATCTTTTAGTTTTGAATATTGAGGATGAGCGAAGGATAGATGATGTCTATGTGATCTTGGTGGTTTTGAGAGGTAGATCAAAGTGTGGACTGTGTAGTGTGAAAAGTTGAAGAGAGTTGATATACATTATATCTCCATTATATTTGTAGAAAATTAGTGATCAAGAGATGTTCATTTCATAAGTGTTGGGAGGGTGATCAACATCTAGGTCAGAAGGACTTGATCATATTAGGGACGTGTGCTTCTTGTGAAATAGGTGTTTTACTAAAGCTAATTAGAAAGACTTGACCAATAGGTGGTCAGAAGGACTAGATAATCATAGGGTTAGGTGCTCCTTGTGAAATAGGTATTTAACTAAATTATAGTTAGAATAAAATGACCAATTTCATGTTTGTGATTATCTTATAGGACAAGTATTCCATGTGTTTATAGGCTTGAGAGTGGGTTTTATTCCCAAAGAGGGTTTCCCACATAGATATTGTGTTGTGTGTGTGTGTAATCTTGCATTATTTATTTATTCATTAATATAAACATCTTGAATGCTTCATGCATGGTTGTATTAAATGCTTGTGTTTTA
Organism: Torreya grandis; assembly: GCA_037957365.1. Classification (NCBI taxonomy): domain Eukaryota; kingdom Viridiplantae; phylum Streptophyta; class Pinopsida; order Cupressales; family Taxaceae; genus Torreya; species Torreya grandis. The sequence goes on along the minus strand of JARHVA010001424.1, from coordinate 209,308 downwards.
AGGGTTTGGAAATTAAATTGGATTGTTTTCAGCCATTGATTCACCCCTCTCTTAGTGGTTTATAACAAGGTATAACCACAAGTACAAGTGGGGACTTAGGCTGGTGGTAGTGGTAGTGGATATGATGTGGTACCTTCATATAATCTACTATCAGAGAGTGAGAAGTCCCTACTTACCATATTTTAGGGTGAAATACAAACCCACTTATTTGAGATTGTTAAGATTATGAGAGAGAGGGACTAGTTATAGGCCTAGATTTAGTTGGCAATATCATAGAGAGATGGGTAGATGACATAGGTGTACATACATGTTACCACATTAGAAGGCCATATATCATAGAGATATAGGTAGTTTACCTAAACCCAAGTCTATAATATAGGATTACAATCATAGCTAATTGTAGGCACATATTTCTACTTTATAAGGCTAGATTCAAAACATCAATGCCTAGATCATAGGTTTTTAGGACTAGATTGCACAGATGTAGGTATGAATATAAACACTGATAGGGGAGGTGGAGATGGTCGAGAGGGAAAAAGATGAGGTAGATTAGGTGATGAGTACACACTAGTCAATTTATCAACCTTCTAGGGGAGCATGATGACCACTAGGGACACTAGGACCATAGCCCTGAGTTATATTTGTTTAGATGTATAAGGTATTTTTGTATTATTAACTCATTCTTTCCCCATGGTTATATGTTATTATATATATATATATATATATATATATATATAATAAAATATAACCATGGGGAAAGAATGAGCTAATAATACAAAAATACCTTTATATATATGACATGGATTCCATGTGGACTATACATTTGATCTATATATATGATGAGACATTTAGATTATGTGAGTGTGTCTATTGATGTATGGATGATGATGTTGTTATGTTAATGTGGTATATATATTTTTATGTGATGAGGGTGTGATTGTATTGATGTTATTGAGATACATGTTATTTTTGGACTTACATGATGTGATTAGATTAGATATGATGGATTTTTGTTATGATTATGATGTTATGGGTTCATAATTTATATGATATGTTTAATTTATGATGGGATCAAATGCATATGATGTACAGTGATGGATATATTTTACATTTTTATTGATGATGTGATGATGGGTATATGTGTGATGTAATGTGTTTACTTAGGCCATGAGATGATATTATATAGGATGTTAGATGTGATGTGATAGACTTATAATTTCATTTTGTAATGATGTTATATGAGATGTGTTGATGTATTGATATGTGTTGGGGACTTAGGATTTATTTTATGATGTACATGTTGAGAGACTATTATAACTTTTAGATGATGTGAGATAGATATGATGCGATACATGTATATGATGTGATGATTATGTGAATATTAAATTATTATTCCATGTTTTATAAATGTGATAATGAAGGATTAATCCCCATTTGGTTCATTATATCTCATTTTTTATGGTAGGAGTTCCTCCTATACCATGAAGGTAGGGTAGTGACAAGAGGGGATATGATTAGGCTTTGGTTTTGATAGAGATAGGTTGGATGGGATGGGGATGGATGTGATAGGATAAGTTATAGGATTAGGGGGAATAAGATGGGTAGTGATGTTTTAAATCCATGAAAATGTGTTCAATCCATTTTTATATTACACCATTAAAAACATGTACCAGTGACATGAAAATCTAAAGGTATGTCAAAATTGGTGTGTGAAATGGGAACTCCACTTGATAAGTGACCTTCCCAAAGTAAACATTAGAGGGCCAATCAGAGAATCCTTATTCCCATAAACAATTAATAACATAAAACATTCATGGAAAACATGATTAAATAATTAAAGTATTAGTAAAAACACACACATAATCACACAAGGCAACATAAACACATAAAAAATAATATAATTACACAAGATAATTGTATAAAAGCTTGAGTATGGATATACAAATGGATAATAGTGTGATGGTAAAATTATTATAAATGATGATCCTTTATGATGAGTGGAGGCTATGTACACATGGTATGTTATGCCCAAAAATTATGATGTGTCAGGACAGAACTCTAACCAAGTTTGAAAGTTGAGCATGGATGGGTGTGAAGATAACACCTTAGGATTTAGAAATTTAATGTATGATAAAATATTTGAAGTAGAAATTTATGCTTTGTGACCGTTCCATATTGATGAAACTAGTGGGAAAGTGTGAACCATAGTCTAAGGGACAAGAAGAGATAAATAAGGATGGGGTTTTTTCTTGAGGATAAAAGGAGATGAAATTGTCAAAGAAGATTTTGATGGGGTGATATGATAGGGAGTAGTGAGAAGGATGTGATGGGACTTGGGGACATATATATGCCATATATGAATAAGGGACTCCATAGGATAGCTCCAACAAATATTCTCATGAATCAACAAGCAATATCATCTTTCTTGTGTTTAATTATTTGTCTCTTTTGAATATATAAGAACCTATGATGGATACACACTACTTAGACCAAGGATAACATTATTTTACCATGATGTTGAGAACTTGTTTTCATCATAGTACTTGCCCAAGGTACAAGAGAACTATTTTTCACCATTGGATGATTTTTTTTACTATTAGACTATTGAGGAGGTGTGATGGAATGGATGAAGTGGACATGGGATTCCCCCAAGAGTGGGGACTCATAGACAAAGGATGGTGGATCTTTTCATGTGTGTAAATGCTTCAAGTGCATGATATTCATGGGTTGATCAATCTCTTCACCATCTAGTGTGGCCAATTTATATGCTCCAAATCCAAACTTGGTAATGATGATATAAGGCCCTATCCAATTAGCTTCAAAATTCCCCTTCTTATCTCTTTCTATGTTGGTATTTTTTCTAGCTTTTTTTCAGAACTAGGTCATTAAATTCAAATTCTCAAGGCTAGATTTTCTTATGATATTAGCCTTTTAGCTTATTCTGATATGATAATAGGTAAGTAAGGGCATCTTAACATTTTTCATCAAGAATATCCAGTTCTTATAGGCATTCTTGTCTAAAATTATGGTCAATGATGATGCCTCATAGTGAGATTCAAAGGGAAGGGAGCTCTACTTCTACTAGCAAGATTGATTCTATCCCATAGATCAAGGCATATGGAGTGGCTCTAGTAGGGGTGAAAAATCTTGTATGATAAGACCACAAAGTTGGATACAATTTCAAGTGCCAATTTCTTCCTACCTCATTGATTATTTTCATCAAGATTTTGATGAGGGTCTTGTTGGTAGCCTCAACTTGTCCATTACCCTAGGGATAATAGGGATTAGAATAATTCTACTTGATTTGGTATTTATAACACAAGGCCTTGACTTCCTAGTTTTTGAATGATTTTTCATTGTTTGAGATAATGTTGGTTAAGTATGCCAAAGTGGAAAATGATCTAATTTAGAGTAAATTTGAATATTTGGAGGCTTATTATTTATGTGAGCAGCATCTCTTCTACCCATTTTGTAATGTAATCCATTGCCATAATAATGAACTTGTGACCATCTAATGATGTTAGATTAATCTTGCTGATTAAATCAAGGCCCTATATGGAAAATGGAAATGGAATCATGATGGGATGTAATTCTTGTGTGGGTGAATGAATGATATTCCTATGTTTCTAATAAGAAATGCATTTTTACACATACTAACAAGAGCCTTGTTCCATGGTTTGCCAATAATATCTAGTTTAGAGGAGTTTCTTGGCCAAGGTCATTCCACTAATATGTTTGCCACATATACCATCATGAACCTCCTTGATTGCATGAGAGGCCTCTTCCAATGTTAGACATCTCAACAAATTCCCATCATAGCCCTTACAATAGAGCATGCTACCAAGGATTTTGTAATGGGATGTGAAATGAATAAAGGCTTTATGTTGGTGAAGGTTAAGGTTGGGAGGGAGTATGTTATCATGGAGGAACATGTAAATGTCATAATACTAGAGAAGACTAGGATCATTAATTTAAAAAAATTGAAAAGGAACCATAGATAGATGTGATAGGAGTATTAGATGTTTAATGAGAATTTTTCCCTCTAAAGTGTCTTCTAGGAGGTCAATGAGGGAGCCAATGCTGGCCATTGAATTAACTTCCTTGTTAATCCCTTGTATTACTTGTTCAAATGTTATGGACTAAAAAATATACTTTAATTGATCAATAAATTGTTTATAAGGGAACAAATTCTCATCCTTTATCTGAAACTCATCATTGACCTTTTTGATTATCAATTATGAATCACCAAATACTTACAAATGTTATATATTCCATTGAATGGCTAGGTGAAGGCTAGATATCAAGGCC
>JARHVA010001424.1:142500-200000 GCA_037957365.1 Torreya grandis | reverse complement strand
TCCATCCTCATTGAGCTTATTTCTAAAGACTCATTTTGTACCTATTATAATCTTGTTTGAAGGTCTTAGAGCTAATTTCCAAGTTTTGTTATTTTTAATTTGGCTTAGTTCTTATTTCATGGATTTTAGCCAATTCTTATCCTTTTTAGCTTCAACATATCTCTTCAGATCAATTTTAGACTTTAAAATAAAAATTACTTGCTCCTTGTTCATTATAACTCTTATTCTTATCTAAACTCCTTCATTTTTATTTACAATGATCTACTCTATAGGATGATCCTTTTGATCAAATCTTTCAAGTGAATTTTCATTTATTTCCTCAACCTCTTCCTTAGCTATTTCTTCTTCAAAAACTAATTCTTCTTTATATATTTCTCTATTAGGTTTAACATGTTTCAAGCCTTATTCAACATTGACATTGATTCTCTTTAAAATATTGTATAGCCTTTTTTTTAAACATATATAGGCTTTGGTTTGGGTGAAATAACCAAGAAATATTCCTTCATCACATCTTGATTCAAAGCTTCCCAATTTGTCTATTTTTCTCCTGATGTATCATTTGCTTCCAAACACTCTAAAATAATTAACAAAGGTAGGTTTTCCATACCATAGTTCATAGGTAGTTTTATCACTGTTTACCCTCAGTTGAAATTTATCTAAGATATATATTATTATTTGGGTTACTTATCTCCAGTATCCATCAAGTAACTTGGCCTCTTTTACAATTATTTTGGTCATCTCTTTGATAGTCTTATTATTTTTTTCAACAACTCCATTCTTATATGGATTCCTTGCTATAAAGTAATTCCTTTTGTTTCCATGCTTCTCACAATATTCAATGAACTCCTTTGAAGTGAATTCTCCACTTCTATCAGATCTTAAGAATTTGATTTTTCATCTAATCTCATTCTCTACCATGGCTCTAAATATATTGAATCTTTAAAATGCCTAAGATTTATCCTTAAAAAAGGTTACCCATGTCATTATTGATTAATCATCTATAAATAATTCTATAGGCTTTATAGTTGCATACTCCTTTGTTTGAAATCTAACGCTTGTCTGCTTATCCTGTTGACATTATTTACAAGTAGTGTTTGTAGGTTTGGTTATCTTAGGCATATGTCTAACACAATTATTTGAGCTCACCTTTACCATGTTTTCAAAATTGACATTGCCCATTATTCTATTCCATAACCAACTCTCATCAATCTTTCCTATCAGTCAGCTATTACTATTCACTTCACTAAGATTATAAATGTTGCTTTTAGTTATTTTACCTTCTACTACTAATCTTATAAATATCCTTATATTATAGCCTTTTGCATTAAATATGACCTTATATCCATTATCACACATTTAGCTGACACTTAGTAGATTATGTTTCAATCATTAAACATAAAGGACATCATGTACATGTAGTTTTCCATCTATGTTTAAGGTTACTTTAGCTTGGATATTTACTATAGTGTTGTCTCCCAAGATGATAGATCCTTACATTTTCTTAGTTTGATGAAATTACTCTTGTCACTAGTCATATGTTTTGAGTAACCACTATCAATTTCCCACAAATTTTGTTCCTTAGCACGGAGTGTAGTTTGAGCAATCATATATTGATCTTTCACTTTAAACAAATCCTTGGGTTTCTTATTAGATTATTTTCCCCCTTTTTAAATACTTATGAACCTTTGTTCAAACTAGGAGGTATGATTTTATTTTGTATTTTTGGTCTTACAAATTTTTTTCTATAATTTTTGGCTATGTGACCAAAATTATTATAATTATTTCATATTACATTTGTATCTAACAAGGGTAAAACTGAATTTATGCTTACAAAGTTTTTTCTCCTTTTAGGTACAACCCTACAATAAATATCCCTATGACCAAACTAATTATAGGTATAACAATAAACATATACACATCATTTTTTTATGTAAGATGAGGAACTCCTCTAAATTTGACTTCTTCAAGTCTCTCACTCTTGTGTAACCATCTGCATTAGCTACCTATGTGTTTTGTATCTTCCTTGAGTTTGCAAATATTTGCTCATTATTATTATTCCTTTCTTTAGGCTTATTTTCTCCTTCAGCTTTCTTTACATCAGCAGTGCTTGTGTCTATCTTTGTATTATTGCAAGCTTTCTCTTTATTTTCTCTTGATTCTCCTACTTTGAATTGGTCATATAGGTTAGTAGATGTACTGATTATAGGATTATTTCCTTTTTCATAACCAAGACCAAATATTTATTTTGATGGATTTTGAGAGTTGATTAACTCATTAATAATTATTTAACCTTATTTTAGCTTTAGAACTTTATCTAATTATACTTTAGCTTTATCAAGTTCGTTTCTCAATGCTATTGTTTCTACTTTTAATTGCATGCACTCATCATATTTAGATTTTAGTTTAGGTTTGACTACATATTCTATTATTTTGGCCTCTTTAACTTGTTTCTTTATTCTAACCACCATTTGATCAGATTTTTCAAGATTTTCAAATACCTTTTCAATCTCCTTTTGTCTAAGCTTCTTTTATTTTGAGCTCTCTTTTCTCAGCTTATCAATTTCATATAGAGAATTGATGAGTTCACACTCTAGATCCACCTATCCTTCTTCTTCTTCATTTGAATCTTTAACTCCTTCTTGATCCATAAAATTTGATCCTAATTTCATGAATAGGACTTCCTTTTCCTTAGAAATAAAGGAATATTCATGGTCATCATTAGAACTACCACAATCATCCAATAAATCACTGTCTTCTTTTGTGTACATAGTTTTCTTATTTTTGAAGTTCTTCTTGAAATAGTGGGGTTTCAACTTTTTACTACCCTCTTCTTACTCAGAGTAATCATTTTTTTATAATGGCATTTAGTAGTAAAATGTCCTCCTTTACCATAGTGAAAGCATTTAAAGGGTAACATACCTTTGTACTTTTTAGACCTTCTTCTTAATCTTTTGACAAAGTTAGATTCTTATTCATTAGTCTCCTCAGATTTAGATGTAGGTGTTTTTACCTTTACTGATTTGGATGCTTTGAATGTAATTTATCTCTTGAAGGTATCTATTTCTCCCACTCTCATCTCATAGGTAGTGAATGTTCCATGCAAATCATCAATAGTGAGTTTATCGAGATCTCTTATTTCCTTTATTGTAGATATTTTTGAGTCATACCTTGATGATAGAGATCTTATGACCTTTTTGAAAATGATTGAATCTTTCATCTCTTCTCCAAGGCCTCTAATTGCATTGAATATTTCATCTACTCTAAAGAGGTAGTATACAATTCTCTCTTATTCATTCATTTTAAGGATTTCAATATTTCTTTTATATGTTTGAAGCTTAGCTTGATTTACCTTATCATCACCTTCATAGTTATTCTTCAATTTATTCCATATATATTGTACATTTTAATAATGCATCACTTTGACAAACTCTAAATTAGACAATTCACATAGAATAACATTCTTAGCCTTGGCATTGCTCTCATATGCTTTCTTGGTAGCCTAATCGGTAGGAGTTGTATTAAGAGCTATAGATCTATTTACAATAGGCATCTATACATCAAAACCTAATGAGGATAAATATTCTTCCATTCTAATGCTATAAAATGCATAGTTTGATCCATCAAAGAGAGGCAATTTATTTGAGGAAGATCCTTCTTGACTAGCCATTTATGTTCACCATCCAAGATATAACTAAGTTGATTAAGCTTATTATAAAGAACTAAGGATCTGATACCAATTATTGGAACATAATTGTCTATTAAGAGGGAGGTGAATCAATATATTGATGAACTTAATCTTTTAAAAAACTTTTAATGTAGATTAAAAATATATGAAGAGATAATATACACATAAATAGACATAACACCATATGTATATGTGGAAAACCCAATATGGGGAAAACCATACTGAGAATAGCTACTAGAATCTACTATTCTAATCTAGTCTCATGATCAAAACCTCATTGGTTATAAATTTTAATGGAATTGACCATAAGGAGACACCAATCCCCTAATTTAAGATCACATTCTCTAAGAAAGCATTGACACCCTAACTGAGAACCAAATCAACTTATCTAATGGTACCTACTTAATAATATATGTTTTCAAGATATGTAGATATAACTCTAAATTATAGTATTGATTCATAAATGAATCCAATTCCTCATTATCTATTACAATTCTATTTTGTAACTACTCCAATTATGCTTTTCTTCTCTCTTCTCTCTTCCACTTTTCCCCTCTTCCTTTATGTCTCTATAATGTCTCTCTCTCTCTCTCTCTATATATATATATATATACATATACATATATATATACACATATATATACATATATATATATATATATATAGGTTTCACATCTTCTTTGTGTTCACACTTGTTTGCTAACACATCATGCCAATTCTAGACTTGGTTCATATTTATTAAACAACAAGTTTCCCGTATCTTGAATTCATTCTCCACTACCATGATTCTCTATCTCATAACTATTTTGAGAATATATTGGGCTCTAGTTTTTATGCACATGCCTTATTACACAAATTTAATTGATCAAAACAATCTATTTCATTATTTGTGTCATATTTTATAGCTTACCTACATATTCTATCACTTGACCATTAGGACATAAACATATTTAAATATTGAACATTGATATTATTTTTTCACCATGATTTAATGATCCTCATTTAATTTACTCAACTTTAAAACACATTTAATAAATCAAGTTTGAATAGGCTCACACACTCTATTGGATCCTTATATGCTTCTACACTTTAATGTTTTAAATTTAAAACACATTCATTAGAAATTTTGATTTGATCTCCTATGTGCTATTATATTTTTAGAGTGGCACAAAATTTATCTTTAATTCTCATTAAACATCGAGCTTTTAATCTCATCTCACTGTTTCCTGGGTCTTTGGAACATATACGCTTTATTGGTCTTATCAAAGTAGCTCAATATTTAAGTCACCTCTATGTTGTTAAACATTGACCACTTGATCCCATTGAGTCCATTTTATTCATTAGATATTAATTTCATGATCACACACTCACCATTCGATCCTCTGACAAGCTCAAACTTTATCTATAATAGGCTATCATGAATGTGACACTTGGTATCCTCATGTGCCTTTTGCACATTTACTTTAAGTTTTCTCTATTATGACACTTGGTATTCTTGCATTAATCCTTGACTATTTGACTTTAAATATCTCTATATATTTACTATGAAATCTCCATGATTATGACACTTATCACTAGTGCATTTACTTACAGGTGCCTTTGAAAAATTGACTTTGATATGCTTCATTGGATCTTTAACGTATGATTAAGCACTAACCATTGATCAAGTTAGGACAAATATTAAGTTAAAGACTTAGGGAATATTAAGGTCTTTAATCACTACTTGAGCTAGCAATTGCTAAGTTGAAGGGGTCGATTAAATAATAATGACAAGGACTTAAGATATAACTTAAGTAATTGATTCCTGCCTATATCCAATCAACATTAAAATAGAAAATGATTATGAACACCATGGCTTAAACTTTGTAATGTCTAATATAAAATATAAATCAATTTTGACCTCATTTATTCTCAACTGAACCTATGGACCATATATTTAAGATACTCTTGAAAAACCCATAATAGATATTCTATGAATTTCTCTTCAAATGGTCAAAAAATGGTCTTTGTAAAAGCATGACAACTTTACACTGTGCAATTCTAAAACATGCTCTTCTCTCTATCAATCTTTCATAATCCTATGACATCAATGACATATATAATTCCCCTTTTGACATCAATGATAATCATAAGTCCAACTTTCCCCATATTTAAGAGATGGGTAAATGGGTGGCATTTATTAGCAAGTTGAGAAATGGAATGCTAGATGGATTATAGTTTTCCCTAAAGGCTTTTGAGTTGCTTGAGATTATGAGGTGGAAGCATTTATGTGATTACTTTTACTTTTACTGGCTCTACTTCTATGCCTCATCTGGAGACTATAAATCCTAATAATTTTCTTATAGTAACACCAAATACACACTTTTTGGGATTTATCCTAACTTTGTATTTTTGCAACCACTCAAATATTCTTCTTAAAACAACATGGTGTTCATACCTAAGGTTAAACTTTCCCTTAATGTCATATATATAGTCTTTAACTATTTTGTGCATCATGTTATGAGAAATGACTTTCATTGCCCATTGATATGTGGCACCAACATTTTAAGGCTAAAGGGCATGACCTAATAGAAAAAAATCCCCCATATAGTGATCAAAGCTATTTTGTGTTGGTCCGTAGGTGAAATTTTAATTTGATTATACCCTGAGAAACCATCCATGAAAAATAACATTTCATATCCTATTATCAAGTCAAAAATCATGTATATGTTTGGAAGGCGGAATTAATCCTTGGGACATGCCTTATTTATATCTCAAAAGTATATATAAATTTAAATTTTACCTTATTTTTTGGTCAAAGGGATAATATTAGAGATCCAATCAGAGTAATCGATAGGGTGGATAAAACTAGCTTCTAAGAACTTTTTTAGCTCCTTTTTGAATAACAAGGCCACTTGGGGGTACATCTTCTATAATTTATATTTCACTAGTTTAGCATTAGGATGCAAAACCAAGTGATGTAACACTAAGGAGGGATCTAGTCTAAGGATGTTCACATAACTCCATGCAAATATGTCTATAAATTATTTAAGTAGCTTGATCATAACTTCATGTTCCTTGGGTGTTAAATATGCCCCCAATTTAACTATTTTTTTATGTTGTTCTATCCAAATATTGAATTCCATTACTTCCTAAATAAGAGAGGGTGATTACTCTTTTAGGTAGGGAGGTAGTGATATTTTTGAAAAATCTAAAGTAAAATAATTTGGTAGCTTTGTATCAATATCAAAGTACTTTTTGATTCAAGTGAGACATGTGAAAGTTCATCTAGTTCTTTAGGAGGCTCTTCCTCTTTAGATAGTTCTTCATTACTTTAATCATGGGATTCTTGTTGTTTTCCAAAATATACTAACTGACAAATATTTATGAAAAATATTTTTTAGTGATCAACAAAAGGCATAAAGTCCTGAGCTCCCATATATTCCAAGATTGCTTCATCATTTTGAAATGTTTCCAAAGAGGGATCCTATTTTTGATCCCAATCGATGAGTGATGGATAGTAGAGGGAAATTTTGATGGTGTAAATGGTAGTATTAGTGAAGTGACTACAAATATAACCTATCTCAATGTCTTTATCAAGGAGATAGTACTTAAATATTGGGGGAGTATTCATGATGATATTGTTTGGGTCATCATCACATAGTTTGTACCCTAGACCAAGATACTATGGATATTCTTAAACCATGATGGGTTCAAGTCTTCCTTTCTCTTGTTTGCCTAGTCCTTTCCCTTTATAAATAAAAATTTTCATCATCTTCTAGATATGGGGATATTATTTTCTTGGATAGATAAGGGCCTCATCATCTAAGGTTAACCATGAGTTATTTTATTCTTCAATGCATTCTTTAGATAGTAATCCTACACTTGAGAAGGCCATTAGTCTGAACTAATACCTTATTGGATTAACCTTCCTTATGGTTGGGGACCTGTAGTTACATGGGGAGAGTGGTAATTTCCTATGTAAAAGGTTTTATATTCATATTCTCCACAACTATGGATGTGATTTTTAGATGGGTGACTGTAGGTAGTGGAACTAATGTAGATACAAGCTAGTCAAGGGAGACATACTTAGAAACTATTAGACTTAAGATGAAATTATTTCTACCAAGATAGGAAGATGAGGACTGATCCATCTAACAACTATGAAGGTGATTAATTACTCTAAGTATGGTGACTTCCATACTAGCGGGGGGTAATTTGAGACATTGATGTAAAGTATATAGAATAAATTACATTTCATGGATCTATAGACATCGAAGCCACACATTATAAGGTAAATATAAATCCACAACATGGAATAATGTTTGGTGTACTATAAGCCCCATGGTAATGGGAAGGTAAATAGTCACTACATATGCTCTCTCATTATTATCATAGGCTTTGATCATTATCAAGGCAGGCCCTAAAGATGCTTCTAAATATACCAATTTCTTCAATAAGTCCAAATTGCATAAGTTTAATGTTTATCCTTTGTCTATGAGAACCTGAGAGACATAATGGTGATATATGGACACTTCAATAAATAGTGGATAATTATGGTATGGGCCATTTTGAGGCATATCTTGGGCACTAAAAGTAATCTATTTTGAAGGAGATAAATGTCCTACTAATGCTTAGAACTGATTGGTATCCAAGTCACTAGGGACTTTGAGATCATTTAGACTTGATTTAGTATTTCTTGATGTAAAGTAGATGTTTTAAGAAGCTCCATTAATGATATTTGATCTAGTGTTTTCTTAAGATGTTCAATGATGTCATAAGTCTTATCAAAAGAACATGAAACCCTTTTGGGTGGTTCTATAAGAACTACATTTTTATTGTATCTAGTGGTGACTATGCAATAAATAGTGGCCCTATTAATATTCAAAATGGTACATGAAGGTGGAGTGGAATCTTGGGGGTTGTATATTTTAATGGTGTTGATATAGTGATATGAAATAGTGTGTTTTAAACATGAAATATATTGAGAGGGGGTGTGAATCAATATATTATATATCCTTTTACTTAATCTGATTTCTTTTGTTTAACCACTTAGTCACACATTCAAGATATGAAATAAATCTAAAACAATAATTTATACCACATGAGAGAGAGAGAGAGAGAGAGAGACCAAATTTCTACGTGAAAACTCAAATTGGGAAAAACAATAGAGAACAATGTCAAGTATATGAATGAGCACCAACTCAAAATACAAAGTTTGCAAGCACCAAATTGTAGGAGCAACAACACAATAGCTATTTGTGAGAACCAACATACAAGAGCACCAACCCCTTGAAAATATTTGTGAACACCAACCCACAAGAGCACCAACCCCTCTTGTGTATAAAACAAAACTATCTCTCAATGTTTCTTACTTAAAAAATGATATAAATCTACAATATCTCCTTATTTTTTCTCTTTGAAAACAAATATAAACCATGCACTCTCTTACATATCATAAATGGTTTCTCAAGCCTCTATCTATATCTTTCTAAATGACCTTTGGCATTCACCCTTTTTGACCCTTCAATCCTGATGGAAAATGGTACCAAACTTTCATGACCCTTCATGTCCTTGCATTTGAAAAGTCATATGGTGAACCTTCATAAGCAAAATCATTCTTTCCTCTTTTGTCTTATCTTGGTGACTTTTCATATTCCTCAAAGTGTCCCTTCATGGAAAAATAATACATACCTCTTTTGACTTCAATGGTGACTTTTGGAATTTCTCAAGATGACTCTTCATGAGAAAATGCATCCCATTCCTCTTTCATCTTTTACCCCATGACTCTTTGACTTCTCCATTGGCCCTCTTTTGACTTATATGCAACCAAAAATATATTCATTAATATTAAATAAATATTAGCAAAGATAAGAATATTAAAAACACTATTAAAGGTAATTGGGCCTTTATCACCAATAATACTAGAACTTTGACATCAATGATAATATTTCCAATAATCTCCCCCTTTGTCATTAATGGCAACCTCAAACTAAAATTGCCACATCTTAAGACCTACACATACTACCATCTAAAAAACATACAGTAACTCCCCCTTACTATATCAACTTGTACCTATTTCTTGTACCTTTTTTTGCACTTATACCTGTACCTATTATTCTAACCCTTTGAAATCAATGGCAAAGGACCTATTTGGAGCTAAAAATTAGCTCCTCCTCTATTGATGTTGAACCTCAATGGTAGGAAGTAAAAGAAATTACTCTCAACTTCTCTTGTAGATATTCAAATGTGTCATTTGGTAGTGCCTTTGTGAAAATATCTAAAATCTACTCTGTAATACTAATATACTCCATCTTAACATCTTAATCTGTAACCTACTTTCTTAAGAAGTGATCTCTAATGGGAATATATTTTATTCTTGAATGAATCATTAGAATCTTCAAAATATTAATAACACTTGTGTTATCACAAAAAATATAAATAGGTTCATCATACTTTACCTTGATATCTTCCAAAGTACTTGAGTACAACACAACACCATTGTAATATATTCTACTTTATTTGTAGAAATTGATTTTAATTTTTTCTTCTTGCTTAGCCATGATACTAAACTATCACCAAGGAATATAGCTCCTCCACTTGTACTCTTTTTATCATCCAAGCACCCTACCCAATCTAAATCTGTATAAGTAACCAAAGTGAAATCTCTACCTGTGGGATACCATAATCTATAATACAATGTCCCCTTGATATATATATATATATATATATATATATATATATATATTCTTTTCACCAACTAAACATGACTATCTTTTGGAGATGACTGATATCTTATAACCATACCTATTACATGCATGATATCTGGCCTCAATGATATCAAATATAAAAGACTACCAGTTAATCTTCATCCTTGCTCACCTTATTTCCTATACACATTGGTGTGTGGACTGGTGCACAATCCTCGAAACCAAATTTCTTCAACATTTCCTTGGCATATTTACATTGAGATATGAAAATCCCTTTATCTGACTGAAATATTTGTAATCCTAAGAAAAATGACAATTCTCCAAGCATAGACATCTCAATTTTTTTTTACATATTATCAAAAAATTCTTTTGTCATCTTTTAAATATTTACTCAAAAAATTATATCATCAAAATATACCACAATAATTAATTGATGCCCACCTTCTATTTTGATGTAGATATTACTATCAACAAATCCTCTCTTGAAACCTTGATCCTATTAGTACTTATCAAGTCTTGCATACCAAGCTCTGGGAGCTTGTTTCAATCCATACAATGCTTTCTTAAATTTGCATACATGGCTACCAATATTTGAGATAATAAATCCCTCAAGCTACTCAATGTAGACCTCTTCTTCTAGATTCCCATTTAAGAAGGTAGATTTGACATCCATCTGAAACACTTTAAAAATTTTAAACACTACATATGTAAGAAACATTCTAATAACCTCTAACATTTCCACTGGTGTAAAAGTTTCTTCAAAATCTATTCCCTAAATTTTAGCATATCCTTTACATGCTAATCTTGCTTTATTTTTGGTCATTTCTCCATTTTCATTCAACCTATTTCTATAAACCCATTTCATTTCTATCATATTGTGATCTTTTGTTCTAGGAAGTAATTCCCAAGTATCATTCTTTTCTATCTAATTTAATTTTTCATCCATAGCCTTAACCTAATGCTTATCATGTCTAACTTCTAAAAAAGTTCTAGGCTGAATTTTGGATAACAAAGAGAAATTAACTTGCTCAGATTCACTTACCACCATTCTTCTAGTGTGAATTCATTCATTTATGTCCCTGATGATGTCAATTTCATTATGATTTCTCTAAACATATTTGGATAGATTTTTGGTGTCCTTTTCTCCTTCTTTTCATCTTCATCTGATTCTTCAAAATCTTCCTCTTTAATGATTTCAGGAATGTCTACTAGATCACTGATTCTTTATGTTCCATCTTCTTCTATCCTGACACTTGCACTTTCAACAATTTTTTTAGTTCTTTTTTTATAACATTTATAATCTTTACTTTTGAAATAATAACCAAGAAATATACCTTCATCTGATCTGGATTCAAACTTACCAAGTTTTTCATCAGTTCTATTTATGAAGTATCTGCTACCAAAAACTCCAAAATAATAAATTGTTGTTGGTTTGTCTTTCAATAGCTCATAAGGAGTCTTGTCACTATTGACTATCAATAATTATCTATTATGAATATTCACTATTGTAGCAAATACCTCTCTCCAATATTTATCTACTATCTTGGATTCATTTAGCATTGTCCTCACCATCTCTTGAATTATTCTATTTTTTCATTCAACTACTCCATTTTGTTGTGGAGTTCTGGTTGTTGAATAATGTCTCTTTATTCCATGATATTCAAAAAACTCAGTAAATTGATCTAACATGAATTATCCTCCTCGATCTGATCTTAGACACTTAATCTTCAAACTGGTTTCATTCTCAACTAATGCTTTGAATGCTTTGAAATGTCTGAAAGATTCTAATTTTTTCTTTAAAAACATTACCCAAGTCATATGTGAAAAATCATCAATAAGCAACATGAAATATTTGTCACCTTGAGTACTTTGAGTTCTCATAGGTCCACACATATTAGTGTGAATAAGCTCTAACTTCTGAGTGGTTGAGTACTCTTTTGTTTTGAACCACCTTCTAGCCTCTTCCCATGCTGACAAGGTTCATAAAGCATGTTGGATGGCTTTGTAATCTTTGGAAGATTTTTGACTACTTGATTTGTGTTTATGTTGATAATATTTTCAAAATTTATGTGCCCCATTCTCTTGTGCTATATCCAACTTTATTCAATTTGACTCAAACAACATCTTTGACCTTCGATGTCTTATAGCATCTACAAATTATTACTTATTCTCTGAGCATCTATAACCAACACATCTTAATCTTTTCTTCTAATTTCAAAACCTTCTACATAAAACTTTAGTGTGTGATCCTGATCACACATTTGACTTATACTCAAAATATTATGCTTGAGACCTTTTACATACAAAACATTTTCAGTTTTAGTTCTACCATTATTCAAATTTAGTGTACCTTTTTTATCAATTCTAATAGTAGTATTATCTCTGAATTTCACTATGCCACCATTGATATTATTTAAGGTTATAAACTTTATCTTGTCTCTTATCATGTGCCTTGAAAACACACTATCAATGAACCATGGATTTTATTCATTTCTTGCATGCATAGCTATGTTCACCAACATAGATATTTTAGGTTGTTTCTTTTGCCATGAACCTGTCTAAATTTTTTTCTTGGTGAATGGAGCCTTGAAACTTTGGTCCTTATTGACTGACTCAAACATGATTATACAATACTAAGCTATGTGTCTAAAGTTGTTGTACTTATAACATATTATGGCCTCTTCATTAAATCCTAATAGAGGAGCAAAAGAGTCGTGGCCTCTGCTTAACTCTGTATGAATTTGTTTCTCCTTATTTTTGAAATTATTAACCCTTTTTTAACATTCTATTTTCTTATGACCTTATTCATCAAAATAGAAATAATAACCATAAAAATAGGACCTATTTGTGTATCTCTAACCTGATTACCTTTTGTAGCTCTATTCCCTCTAGCCTTATTTGTTTGAGATGTCCTCTATATTCTTAACTTCTTCCCTTCTTATTTATTCTTTTGTAAGAGCTTCAACATGGCTCTTTCCTTTTTCCTTATCTGTGAAAGTAGTGACCTCCTCTTTTTATTTTTCAAATCTAATTCATGTCTTATCTGACATTGATCTTTGATTTTCTAATATCTTATTCAACATATTAGTGTTATTCTCAAACTTTGAATCGTTGGCTACTCTATCATTGACTACTTTATTTGTTTTCTCAAGATCTACTTTTAAAGAAGTAATTTAAATAACACACCTTTCAAATTATTTACTTACTATTTTCAACTATGCCATTAGATCTTCTTCATTCTTCTTTTATTCTTCAAAGTGTGCTTGTAGATCTTCAATTATTTCCTTTAACTCCTTTTCATTTTTCCTGATCTGGAGCTTTAATCTTTGATTCTTCTTTTCAAGATCTTTTAACTCTTATAAGGATTAAATGAGTTCTCCTTCTAGATTCAATTTAGCTTCATCCTATTCTTCTTGATCATCTATACTTTTGCTTGTAGAGGCATCTTCATGTATGGCCATGAATAGAATCTCTTCATCTTCTGAATCATTGACTCTACTATCTTCAACTGAGCTAGGATCTTTAGAATACAAAATCTTCTCAAATCCCTTCTTGAATTTACCTTTGAAATTATTCTTGTATGTAGACATTCCTTATTCATTGTCATCATTACCTTTATTTTGGAATTTAGATACAAAATGTCCAATCTTTCTATAATTAAAACATTTAAAAGGTAATTTTCCTTGATGTTTACCTGTTTCATGTTTTAGCTTGCAAATGAATAGAGATTTGTTGTCATCTTCATCATCACTAGAACTATCACTTAATTCTTGAATATTAGCATTCTCTTTCTTTGATGTCTTGAAAGTATCTTCTCTCTTTGAGGGTTTATCTTGTTTAGTCTACATCTCATACATTGTAAGAAAACCATTAAGCTCATCCATCTTTAGCTTGGCTAAATTCTTCATCTCTTCAATTGTCAAAACTTTTGCATCATATCTCAATGGTAGAGATCTCAAAACTTTTTGAACCATAGTTGATTCTTCTAAATTTTCTCCAAGACCTTGAATCTAATTAATTATTTGATCAACTCACAAAAGATAACTTGTTATATTTTCTTCTTCTTCCATCTTCAAACTCTCAAACTATATTCTTAATGTTTGACACTTAGCTTGTTGAACCCTTCCATCACCTTTTGAAATATTATCAAGTTTTACCCAAGTTTCATGAATAAATATACATTGCATAACTTTAACAAATTATGATTCATATAGACTACATAAAATAGCATTTAAAGCTTTAACATTATTTTCACTTGCCTTCTTTTCTACTAGAGTAGTTACAAGTCTCTGTGGCTCTTCATATTCCTCCACCATTGCTTTCCATATGTTGAATCTAAGGGCCATCAAATAATTCTTCATCCTTATGATAAAAAAAAACACAGTTCATCCCATCAAACAAAGGTGCCTTATTTTTAGAAAATCCTTCATGTGATCTAGCCATCATGCTTTCTCGATCTACCTTCAAGCTGTAAAACTTTTTAAAAAGGATCCTACTCTGATACCAATTGTTAAGCACAAAATATATTGAGAGGAAGGTGAATCATTATATTATATATCCTCTTACTTAATATGATTTATTTTATCTAACCACTTAATCACACATTTAAGATATGTAATAAAATTGAAACAATAATTTGCACCGCAAGAGAGAGAGAGAGAGAGAGAGAGAGAGAGAGAGAGAGAGAGAGAGAGAGAGAGAGAGAGAGAGAGAGAGAGAGAGAGAGAGAGAGAGAGATAGATAGAGAGAGAGAGAGAGAGATAGAGAGAGAGATCAAATATTTATGTGGAAACACAAAGTGGGAAAAACCATGGAAAACAATCTCAACTATATGAATGAGCACCAACTCAAAATACAAAGTTCACAAGCACCAACTTGCAGGAGTACCAACCCCTTTTTGATCACCAACATAGTAATTATTTGTGATCACCAACCCATAAGAGCACCAACCCTTTATAAAGATTTGTGATAACCAACCCATAGGAGCACCAATCCCTTTTGTGTATAAAACATAACTATTTCTCAATGTTTCTTACTCAATAAATGATAGAACTCTACAATATCTTCTACTTTTCTCTCTTCAAAAATAAATACAAACCATACACTCTCTTGTATATCAAAAATGGCTTCTCAAGCCTTTATTTATAGCTTTCTAAATGACCTTTGGCATTCACCCTTTGTGACTCTTCAATCTTCATGGAAAATGGTGCCAAACCTGCCTGACTCTTTGTATCCTTGCATTTTAAAAGTCATATGGTGACCCTTCATAATAAAAATCATACTTTCCTCTTTTGTCTTTATCATGGTGACTTTTCATATTCCTCAAAGTGTCCCTTCATGGAAAAATGTGCCAAACCTCTTTTTAATTCACATGGTGACTCTTGGAATTCCTCAAGATGACTCTTTATGAGAAAATGCATCCCATTCCTCTTTCATCTTTTACCCCGTGACTCTTTGACTTCTCTATGAGCCCTCTTTTAACTTATATGAAACCAAAAAAATATTCATTAATATTAAATAAATATTAACACATATTAGCCAAGATATGAATATTAAAAATACAATTAAATGCAATGGATCCTTTATCACCAATAATGCTAGACCTTTGACATCAATGAGAATATTTACAATAGTGTGATAGTTGATGTGGTTAGAGGAAGAGACATGACTTAGTCTCCTATTTATTTGATCATGCTTGGGATGAAAGTCCTTATAGATGCTAATCTACTCATTTTCTATTTGATTTGGAGGATTCTCTCCTTCTATTTCAATATCACCCCTCTTAATCAAGTCCTAAATATATTTCTCTAATTACATGCATCTTTCCATGTCATGTATTTTAACCCTATGGTATTTAAAAAATTAAACTTCATGGTACCAATCTATTTTTGGTCATCAATCATCCATAGGTCTAATTTTAAGCAGGGTGATCATATTAGTAGCAATTAACTGATCAAGGACTATTTCTAGTTTGAGGCTTTGGCTTGTCTCATGGAACTCATATGGAGGAGACATTTGGTTATTCTTTGGGGCTCTTATTTTGAACTATTTATACATACTATTATTTGGAATTAGTCACCCTATCTGCCATGACATTCTTATTTTTATTAAAGACTTTTGATTTCCTTGAAAGAGAGTCATCTTGATTTTAGTTGTGCTCATTCTAGGAATATATCTTGATTTTTCCTTTCTCAATAAGGGCATTTTCAATTTTCATCCCTTTTTTAATTATTTCATCAAAGGTCTTAGAACAATGGATTTTTAGCTGATATTTGAGTTCAACATTAAGATTATTGACAAATATCTTGGCTAACTCTTTCTCAGGTAATGTACATCTCAGGTAGCTTTCTCAACTTCTCCATATTTGAAAGCAGTATGCCATACTTTCTCTACTTCTTTTATTGGTATTATAGAGGTATATTATGGAGATGTCATGTTCAATATTAAATCAAAAGTGTTTGACAAATTATTTTGTTAATTTTTTTAAGCTAGGTATAGACCCCTTGGGTAGGTACATGAACCATTCTAAAGTGGGTCAAATAAGAATATTTAGAAAAAGTATTAATAAATATGCATATTCATATGCCACTTTGTGTCAAACCACATATAATTCTTTCACATAATATCTAGGATCTCATTTCCCTTGATATTTTTCAAATTTTAGGACTTCAAAGTGCTGAGGAAAGGGTATTTTTAATATACTCATGTCCAAGGATGAAGAATAAAAATCTTCATATTTTTATTTGAGAGCTTATAAATGTGGATATATTTATTGGAGGGTCTCCTTCATTGATATCTACTCTTGTGCTAATACAGAGTCCCCAAGAGGATTCGTGGTTTAATTTTGACTATTTTAGGGAATATGGGTATTATGGGCACTATGGATGTTGTTGTTGTTATTATTAGTGGCATTATTTGTATTATTTTGTCAAGGGGATAATGGATGTTGATTAAAAAGTAAAAGGTCAATTTATTATGTTATTTCATCTAATCAATCTTCCAAAGAAGCTTATCTCTAGTTAGCTTTAGTATGATTATTACAAAGGGATGTTGGAAACTCTTATTCTATAAATCCATGGTCCACACCTTCCTATTATCAAGATATTTGGTTGGTATATATGTTTTGGTGAGGTGTTTTTAGATGGGATGGAGGATGGACTATGTTGTGTAGGAGACTATGGTTGAAAGTATAAAGTAGTGTGTCCCCTATTTCAATGGCATAGAGTAGGGCATGATCATGATTTTCATATAGTTAGTGGTCAATTAAGTTCCTAACCTCTTCATTATGGAGGGGATTAAACCTTTCATCTTATAATCTATGTGTATGCATATCACTATGGATATCATCATATTCCCAAGTTAGATCTTCTATATTCCCCATTAGTTCATGGTTTTGGTTGGAGGCTTGTCTAATCCTAAGTTGGGCACTAGTGTGAATAACCATTTTGAAAGAGTGATGGGATAAGGTGTAGTAGATGAAGTGGAGGTGATCAAATACTACCTCCATCTAGAGACTAAATATATTAGTGGCTAAAGAGAGTGATGTGATGAACTTTAGGAGAGGATGGGGTTACTAATAATTACCAAAGGACAAAGTCTCATAAGAGATAAATCTAGAAAGGATGAAGGAGAGTGATGGGATCAAGTACCTTTTCCACTAGTAAAATGACAATGTGATGGGTGATAGGTAAAGAATGCAGCTGATAGATATGAGTGATGGGTGCTAGATTAGTGTCTTATAAGACTATGTTTATTGATAATACCTAGTATAGAAGATGTAGAAAGTGATAAATGATGATTAAATAGGATTGGTGACCACTAGAATTTGATTTTAATATGGAATATAGTATTCAAGTCTGATGGATGGGGGATGGAAGATATAAGATGGAAATAGGATGTGTATTACATAGATAGAATATGTGGTAGCTATAGGAATGGATAAGAAGGATTAAAGAAACATCTTAAGATAAGATATATACAAATGGATGAGGTGGTATATATAGGATATATACTAAAAATTATCTTGGAAAGTGTGAAAGGGCTGATTAATATGAGAATGTGCTGTATGATGGATATAGTTGGATGGATAGTAGATATAAATAATAGATTAGAAGAGAGGTAGAATATTAGGGTATGGAGGATATAAGGTGATGAGATGAATTATTACATGCATAATATTTTAGGATAGAATATAGTATTTAAGAGTAGTAGGAGATGGAAAGTTAAAAAACTAGTATTAAGTGAGTGTGATATAAAATATGTTATTAGACAAAAGGATTATAGATTGGGTACTAGATGGATGTTAGATATGGAAAAAAAAATGGGGTGAGTGGATGATATAAAGTGGATTAATAGATGAAATATTAGGATGTGATATGATGAGATGGTGAGATGAGTATTAACCTTAAGGTGTCTAAGTTATCACACCTAAAATAAGGTATGTTGGAGTTAGCTTGCAAACAATATGGGTCTTACACAACACTCAGATAACAGATGCAAGTATAAATCCTAAATTATTTAATTGATAAGGGTATGTAACCCGATACCTGCACCATATAATGGCTTCATAAGTGATGTTATAGGCCACTAACCCATTATGGTATTGATTAAACCCTCAAATCCCCACTTACACTCGATGGTTACTTTAGAACTAATATTAAATCATACAACGATACACCTTTTATGGCTAAAGTATCTTAATCTAGGTATACACAAAGGTCTATAGGTGCATCCCATATATACATTAAGGTAAATGGGGCCTAAGTATATATAAAATGCTATTTAATTTCCCTAAGTATTATATCTTAACAGCCCCTCACTACATGAAACCCTTTAGGGGGAATTTTGCTTAGGTGCATTATGATAACTCTCCTAATTTTTAGACTTCACTAGAGCATGGAGTTTGGCTAGTGTGTGGTGATGAAATCCCCATCACCAACCCCTATATGTTAATCCCATACATGAGGATGGATTATATGTCACATGTTATCCTAGACATGAGGGGGATAATAAAATGGTAAGTAAAACATAATTATTTACCAATTAATTACCTATGTGTGAGGGGTATAGGTATATACAATAAATTGATAAACAAGTCAAAAAACACACATACAATTAATTATATACGAGGGAAACAAAGATGTATATACACTAAAATGAGGTAATATATTATGATCACCCTTCCTATAAAAAAATGTTATAAAATAAAGTGGGTTACCTTAGTCTTGAGGGGTCTTGCATCAAAATGGATTAGTAGTTTAATTTTTTATAAAATTACAAGTCCCTATAAAACTACAAATACATAGAGAAATATTGCAACTAGAATGCAAAAAGTCATAACTACAACACAAAATCATAGATCATAAATTGTGATCTTGTAAAGGGTTAGTAAACCATGGAGGTTAACCGACAAAACTATAATAGTTAGGCAAAATCGCTACTTAACAGAATAAAATCGTAACTCTTAGAAATTTGTAATCTATAGTTTTGTATAAAGTAGAAAAATTATAAAATATATTAGAGGAGATGGATGTAATTGAGATAACTAGGTTTTCAAATAATTGCAAGATACATTAACCCAAAATTTACTCTTGACACATATAAAATAGGAAGATTTATAACAAAAACTATATTATGATGATAAATTATAAATGTTTTCTTTAGTTACTTATAGTAGAAAAAAGGATTTATGCTATCAGATAGAAGGAATAAATGCTATTATCTACATATAAGGCTATAATTTATTAAGTATAATGTTGGCTAGATAATTTAAACTACCTTTTGCCTATATAACTATAAAACTATTATTGTAATTGAAAAAACCACTACTTACAGGACAAAGTCAGAGTTCAAGACTTGTGGTTTTGTAAAAAAATTTAAAATAGGTTTATGATGAGGATCTTTGATGTATGAATTTATCCTCTTTTACCCCTTGTTAATCCTGCACACATAAAACAAGCTATTAGAACACCCCTACAAGTATACAGTTAGGCCTAAATGACTTGATTCTAAAATGGTTATGATAAACAAATGAGACAACCTTGGCCTAATGTACAATCCTCATAACTAGGCTAATCAAGAGATAATAATCCCTTAGGTTTATAAATTGGAAGCTAATAGTTCACATATTTTACCATTTTATGAAAAAGGAAAAAACAACTACTATCAATGATAAAATTGTAGTTACCACGTCAAAGTTACTAATACCAAAGTTTTGATTTTGTAGATGATGGCCAAATGGTCAAGGTTTGATTTAAAATCCTTCTTCTTGTAACCATAAAATAGAATACCCTCCTAAGACAATAGAAATATAATAATAGGAGTCTACAAAAAGTTATATTATGAGATAATAACAAGAGGTTTAAAGTAATCTTATGTTTTACAAAGCCACAACTATACCTAATAAAACCACTATTACTATTGAAAAGTCATAATTGGCAAAGCTATGGTTTTGTGTCATATGTGCCAATGGATAAGTATCATATTAACCCCTTCTTTTCCCTACACACAAAAAATTATAATGTTTATAGATAAACAAACATACAACAAATTATCCTATATAAGGGAATTAACAAAGATAGGTTACAGACCCACCCCTAACATTTTGAAAAATCATGATTGTGATCGACAAAGTCATGAATACCAAGTTAAAATCATAATTTGGGAAGTTGCATTTTTTTAAAAATTCAAAAAACCTATAGGAGACCCTAGGTATTATTAGTTAGTCAACAAACTTGTAACTATCCCAACAAAAATGTAACTGTAATATCATTAATACTAGGGCAAAATAGATATTTACCTATATGTGATAAAAATTTAAAATTTGGACTTAAATTCATGCCCAATTTGTCTTAAAATAAATCAAGTCAATTCCAATAAGGTTATGAGATTAATTAAGGGAGTAAGGTCCCACCATGGTTGCCAAAATGTAGCCTAAATTGTATATTCAACCTATATTACTAATTTTAGTAATAAAAACATAAAACTTAAACACACAAGTAGGAATGGATAAAAGAGGCAATCATCACAATAATAATACTCTTAACATCATGTTACCTCCTTATGGCTCCACTCTAGGATTGAAAAATGGATTGTTAATACCAAATTTGAGAATGTTGGATTACTTGTTGATGTTGATAATGGCTTCCAAATAGTTGAATGAGATTTATAGTGGCTATGGATGGATACGAGAAGGCTTTATATATGAAAAATATTAGCAATTTGATAGTTTTCCAAGTTATTTTGAAGGATGGAGGAGAGGTTGGTTATATAGGCATAGAGGGAGAAACCAATGGCTGACATTCAAATTTGAGCCATTGAGATCTATGGCTAAGGCTTTTCCATGAGATTTTTAATTCCATGGAGATCTATAAAATATAAAATTATAGAGGTAAAAGGGATAAAATGGAGATTTCTAGAATCCTCTAATTTTATAATTATCTTATAGGGTTTAGGGGTTTAGAAGAAGCTATAATAGGGTATTCGTTGGGTAGGTATATTGTTTTGTATTTTTAAATTGGCTAGTTGTCTTAGGGAGTAGGATAGTGGGTAATAGGTTATATTAGAGATTTAATGAAGGTATTAATTAGTATTTTGGATTGAGAAAGGTTTTTAGGATATGTCAATGTGATGGGGGAGGTTATTGGGCTATTAGCTAATTTAGCTAGGAAATATTGGAATTGGACTAAATTAGTGAAAATTAGCATAATTAGTATAATTGAGTGAGGATGGCATATTTTAATGCATAAATATGAAACGAGTGAATATTTGAATCATCATCCCTAATTTCACTATCATCAGATATAATATAAGGCATATGAACCATATAAGGTATTTAACATGTAAGTGTGCCAATAATACCATGAAATGGGTTACCATAATGTGGTGGAAGAGCTATTAATTATATTCCATTTTCAATTCTAGTGTTTTTTTTATAATGATCCTATAATGGATTCTTGAATATCTTCTAATTTTCAAGGGTTACCATGTTGTGATCCCAAATCCTTTGGAAAATCATCAAAAGTGATATTTTCACTATCAATGAGATCTTGTGCCTTTTTCTTTAACTTATAACATTTACTCATAGAATGCAAAAAAAAATTGGTGATAATAATAATAAGAATTGGCATTATATCCTTTTGGTAGAGTTTAAATCGTATTATCTCTAAATGAGGAGGGAAAGATACTATATGAAACTTCACTAGCTTATTAAGGAGTGAAGATGGAAACTTAGGTAATCATGTAAATTGTCTCTTAGGTACATTGTATAATATTCAATGATTAGGTTGTTATGACACCATATTCATTTTTTTTGTTGATTTCTTTTTTAGCTTATGTAGGTTTTAGCTTATATATTTGTTTAATATTAAAAAAATTATTTGATGTAGTAGGTGTATTGGATACAAAATTTATCTTTTTCAAACAAATAAATTTAATTTCTTGATCTAAAAAAATATGGTATAAGTCATCAAAATATATAAAATTATTGAAGACAAAAGAATCATGTAATGAGGAAATAAAACTTTACTTGAAAATATATTTAATCTCTTTATCTACCATTAGTTTTTTTAATTTTGGCTAACATTTTATTACACGCCAAAATATATCCATTGATCAGATCATTGGTCCTTTTTTGATCTTTGAAATTTGTGCATATGACATATTTTTAGTAATGTTGACATAAAAGGTGCTCAAAATTGATTTTGCTAGATTCTTTCATTCTTTTAATGATTTTATTTGTAGATCATAGAACCATATTAAAGCATAGTATTTTAGGCTTCTTGGAAATAATTTTGTCAAAATTTTATCATTAAAATCATAATTAATACATGAGACATAGAAAGAGAAAATATTTTTATAAGATCACCCTTATCATAAGAAAGTGTAAAATTTGGCACTAAAAAACTAGTTGGAAAAAGGTACAAAGATATCTAAGGTGTAAGAGGATTATGCAATACATCTTATGAATAAATAACATGACTTGATTTTAAATATTTTTACTCACTATTTATAATATTATCATTTAAAACTTGAATAAATTGGAAAAAAGTTTGCAAAATATACCCATTGGGACTAATATTTGAAATTTGGGAAGTTACCAAAGGGGATGAAAACATCACTAATGTGAATGTAGACACTAAAAATAGTAATTGAGTTGAAGTATTGATTGTTCCCATGGAGGATATATCAATATTTTTATGATGTTAGGTAACAATTACTTTAATACATAGCCTATACCCCAACTAGATGTAGTAATAACTAGTGTGATCGAGTGGATGGATAATTGAAGTGATGTTTAATAGGCATATATAATAATCCCAATATTTATATCAATAAATATAAGTGGTTGTTCACATATGATTTTGTATTTTTTAGTGTCTAGTATGGTATTAAGGATATTTTAGAGATCTTTAATATTTTCATGAATATACTCTTAAAATATTGAGATAAATTTAATTTGATATTGATCTACTTGTTCATGTTAATTATTATCATGTTATTCACTATTTTCATGATCATACTCATAATCTATGAAAAAAATTAATATTTTACTCATTGTCATTATTTGGCACTCTTAGTATTAGTATAATTTGATATGGTATTAGCTTGAGACATTTTAGGTGTTAAAAGAGGAAGATATAGATTTTGAATAGGTAGACCACATATTGTATCACTATTCTTAGGTTGCATGAAAATTTTAAAAAAATCAAAATATGGATAGTAGTGAAATCTAAAACTCTAGAAGGCTAAAAAATCTATGGAAATATAGGATTAGCATAAGAAGACTTAGAGTTGGGGTTCACCTAATGTTCAACACTTTTTTTAAAATAGGGTAGGGAGAGTAACCTAATGAAATAAGGAAAATAATATTCTATAAATTATGCCAATTAAATAATTCATATTCACTATATTCAATTATAGTTCTAAATTATGGAAATCTATTAAATATAGAAAGTACAATGCCAAACAAAAATTTGATTGCTTAAACATGAAGAAGAGATAATATTGTTATTATTTACTAATGTGTAGGTGGATCTTGGAAATGTAGGTGTAGAAGGAGACAAGATGATGCTCATGTATGATTCATTAGATTCTATAAATCATATCTATTAGCCTAGACACTACCATTGGAATATAGACACTATCATCGATACTTATATCGTAGTCTTAATGATTCTATCCATAATGAAGTATAGGTCCTTTTATATAAATTACATTTACACCTATTAGGTCATACTTTCATCTTATAGATTATTTATCTAGATCGCATGCATGTTCCACATATTACTATGTAGCTCAAAATCTTGTCCTCTAATTAGGATATGTGAGATTTAAAATATAAGGGTTAATAAGATCAAGTGAAGTCAAGGTGACCTCAAATACCCCTATATCTATACACACTACATACATATACATATAATTTAAAGAGGGCCTTAAATCGATGTAGTTATCACCTTTATATAGGCTTACAAGTGAAAATGGTGTCATATGATATATGCAAGTAAAATTAGTGATCCAGCTTGTAAATTTCCAAATAATACTCATGGGATGTTCTTTGAATGCTTAATACTTGTAATAAGAATTATCTTATGATTGAAATAAAAAAGGGGAGGAATAGGGTAGTATATTTGTTGACAATTTGGCCTCTTAGGACAAATACCAACCCCTACAACTAAAACCATTTCTATGACACTTACCCAAGCCTATATATGGGATTTATATGTGACTTATTATTTTTGGGAAATTAGATGTTTAATTACTAAATAATAAATAGGTCTGAGTAGATAAAATCAATAAATAATGTTAAAAATTAGACTACTAATTTTTTAAATTTGACTATAGTTAGGTATTTTCTAAAAATAGTAGTGAGAGATAAAATTAATCTTATCTGATTCTATGTTATTTTGATTGAGATAGGGTCTATAAATCTATGTTTAGGCTTGGGATACTATAAAACATAAGAATTTAGAGTTGATTTCATGATTGGATAGGAGCACCAAAAATGGGGCACCCTAGGTTTTAGTGTTGTAGTCCTATTTGGACACTATTATCTTGGTGATCTTAGCTTTCTCAGTTTTGTGTGTCAAATCTATGTGACCCTACCTATAAAATATTGAAGCCTAAAAGTCCACAGAGCTTGCTATTGACTTGATTTAGTATTCAATACCCTAATTACTATTTATTCTTGAAATTTAATGTAAAATTTATAGAAAGAAAAGGAGGGGTTAGTGGGTAAAGGACACATTGGATGCACTTTACACCCCATGTGGGCACACTGCCTACATACTAATCCTTTGAGGAGGGATCAAGCTATATGTAGTTATCCCATTGAATTACTTGGCAAAATAGTGTGATTAAAATGCAAGTAAATGTGAAACTAGGTGTATTTAAAATGACTAAAGATTTGAGTAAAGGTTTGAATAAGCTTGAAATACTATTGGATGGTTATATATAGAGAATAGGAAAAAGTGCTTGAGTATTATTTCTTTTCTCTTATAAATGAGTGCCAACACTTCTAAATGGACTTTAAATGACCTTTTATAGGGATTTAATGATTTTGGGTTAAATTAATTCACATTAGGCTGACATGAATTGGGATAATGATTTATAATAATGTGACCATTAAAATCCAAAATGCACTTGGATAATAACACTAGAAATAAGACACCATGGGTTTCAATGTTGTAGTCCAAGTTTGGGAGCTATTGTCCATGGTTGATAGGACTTAGGGGGATGGATTAATCATGGAAAGAAAAATTTGGGTGTGCAAGGGTTTAGTATAGGAGGCTATGGATGACTGGGAATAAGTGAAAACATGTATATGAGGGTCATGAGAGAAAGCAAGATGGACCTATGGATTGGGTGTCATTAGCCACACTCAAGTTACCAAATTTCACATTTTATATGACTACATTTACCCCTACCCATTTATTCTAGTTATTTAGTAAATAAAAATACTAGGATAAAGGAAAAATAGAAATCATACCTGAACTTACCTGTAAAGGTGAAGCTCATGAAGCTATGTGATACTAGATATGCACAGGAAGAGCATGGTATGAAGTGTGAATCTACAATGAAAAACATAGAGGAGATCAATCCTTACTAGATACACTATATCTAAAATAAGAATGTATAAAATATAGGTAAGAGAGAGAGGAAGAGAAAGGAACAAATACACCTCACTAGGTACATGAACTAATAGAAAACTTGTTATGATGCTATATTGTGTTGGGTGCGTGTTATACCAAAAGTAATATCATGAATAGAGTTGAGTGATCAATTACATCAAAGTGGCTCAAGATTGTAAAGGTAGGCCCTTTATCTCCATTGTTACCAACTAAGTGAAGATAATAAATCATGCATGTGTCAATTGATGTTTGGACTATGTGTCTAATCCCTCTAAATAGGTGGCTCAAAAACACAAAGGCTAGCTAGTCTTTTATCTCCATCATTGCCCAATGAATTAAAGCTATGAAGTAATATTGGTATGGAATATATGTCATATGAGATGTCTTATGAATCCTATGAATGTAATGTGATCTAATAAAGTTGGCATGGATAGTCAAATATATGATTAAAACTAGGCGACTCTTAACCATTTTGAAAGATAGAAATTAGGCTTGTATGAAAGCCACTCAAAAACTAGTATAATAGGCTTATGTGGAAGCCAACATAGGACCTCAAGTACTTAGGAAATTAAGCTTGTATTGAATCCAAAATTGAAAAAGGATTCTAACCACCTATAGATGGAGTAAGGCATGTAACTATTGAGAAATGTTTGGAAAATAACATAAACTTAGAAAAAGGGGAGGATCAATGTGCCATGCACATTGCCCCCAATCACTAGTGTCTAGAACATAGATTCTAGTCTAGAAGTTATATCAACTACCTAATCTAAAATCAAAATTTAGGGCCATCATACCATGCATGATGCCCCCTATATCTAGATTCTTTGAGCAAAAATTATACTAAAATAGGTTGAATCTGGACTATACTAAGCTAAAAAAACCTATGATTAAACTCACTTTTCTATTTTTTTCTATAAAAACTAATTTTTTTACTATCTATACAAGAGCAATGAGAATAAGACACCCTAATATCCAACGTTCTAGTCTCACTTTGGCACTATTTTCTAGGGCTAAATCTGGTAACTATTCTAGATTCTCTACTATATGTTTGGTCTGTTGTTTGGATTCTATTATGAGTGTTTTGAAAACTATTTTTTTATCATTAGAAGCTCTAATATTTGTGACAAAACCCTTGTTTGTCACCCCAATTCTGAGGATAGGAATGAAGATGATGCAATGACTACCCTTAAAATAAAGAAACCTATAAGTGTGTTATGCTAGATAGATATATGATATAGCAATGATAATTGATAAGATATAGCAAGATATAGAAAGGTTTGAGAGATTTTTAGATTAATAGGGGTATGCATAGATAGATATAATACTATAATAACATGTGTAATGTACTAAAATGGAATCTAAAGTGTTAGTTATTAGCAAGAAGAAATGGAGCATGATGTATATCATGGCATTTAAACAAGTAATAAAATGCATGATATGCATCATGGAATTACAAACAAGAAAAGTAATCAAGCAACAATCATACAAATCAAGAAACAAGAAGCATATAAGAGTAGCCAAGGCACCAAGCAATCAAGGGACATGGGCACATGTCACTCAAACTATAAAGCAAACATACAAGGCATGGTCAAATTCCACATACACATATAATTGAAACAAATAAATTTAGCACAAGGGTCATATGAATATGGAAGAGTACAAACAAAGGACATTGGTAAATTTACTAAGGCAAACACATGAATAGAAGTAAAGGACAATGATAAATATCCTAAAACACATACAAGTCATGTAATAATAACTGATAAAATGCAAACACATCAAGCTATGCTAATCAAAGAAATCATGTATTTACTAGAAGTGAAATCACATCTAACTAATCAAAGCAAGAATTGAAAGTATGCAAGACATGTTAGTACAAGACTAGGTATATGCTAGGAAATACACAAGTATAAGATACTAGTGATTTTTGATATGATAATGTATGTAAACTTAGTAAGTAATGTATGTCAACATGATAACTAGAGTGTGTGGTGTATGAATAACATAACTTGGATGGTGTAGTCATGTAGAAGATGCCCCTAGTGGGTATGTATATCGAAGTGTGTTTTGAATGTAGATGTAGGATTCCCCTCAATGAGTAGAGTGAAGAAATCAAAGAACTATATATCAATGCACATACTCAAAGAAGATCAAATTAAGCATGATAATATAGATAAATTGACATACAATAGCATGGAACATCAAATATAAGTCCTAGCATAATAGTAGCAATGTAAAGCATGGATGATGCATACAATCAAAATGTTTTTTGTTGTTTTGACATATTTGAATGTTTTTGTATTTTGAAATGTTATATTGTTTTTTTTATGTTTTTAAAATATTTAAACTTTGTAGAATCGATCATAGGAAGACTATGTATAAGAAAACTAAGAAACTATGTACGATCAATCACAAGAAGACTCCATATAAGAAAATTGAGAAATTATGATATAGGAAAGTTGGGAATAAATGATACTAACTGATGAGTCTCATGGGAGAATCCCTATCATGGTGTCATGTACCAAATAAAGGAATCATGTGTGATTTTGAAGAATGATTGAATGGTTGAGAATATGACTTTGTATATTTGGATTCATTGATGGTATCTTGAAAATCATAATAATTTGTATTATTCCACTCCTCATTATCATCTTGAATTTGAAACAATGGAATGCTAGTGTTGAATTTTATTGTATTTGGATATTTTCCTTTGATGAATTATGCCTATGAATGGTTTGCATTAGGATGTTTAATAAATCCCAAGCCTTGGTGACAAACATTATCAATAACTAGAATAGGAGTAGTGATGCCTTAAGCATGCTTGCCCAACCCTTGACCTTGATAATGAAATTATTAAATATATTTTTGACCAAACACATACTAATTTGAAATTTGAGCCTCATTTTAGAGAGGTAGATTCATATATTTTTTTTCTTTACCTATGCTTGTGGTATTGTTTGTTGTTTTGATTTTGCTTTTTGATCCTTTTTTTGTTTTGAGTTATGCTTTGGTAACCACTTTTATACTATTTTTGAATTTGACCCTTTGTGAATATGTTCTTGTGTTGTTTTGGATTACTTGACTAATTTACCTTTTATATTCAAAATAATATCTAGATATTCTCATTGGATGTAGAGAAGGTAGTTTGATCAAGTTAGATTTAACAATTTCCTTTAGTACCAAACTTGAACTCTTATTTGATTGTTAAATGATTTTTGAATCACTAATTATAGAGTTACTTTGTCATGATTTCTTATTTTGATATGTAACATTGTTTTCAACCAATTGACTAGAAAAATTATCAACAATTAGAATAGGAATATTGATGCCTTGAGCATGCTTGCCCAACCCTTGACCTTGATAATGAAATTGTTGTAGATATTTTTAACCAAACATATACTACTTTGAAAGTTGAGCCTCATTTTGGAGAGGTAGATTCGTATCTTTTTTTAATTTACCTATGCTTGTGGTACTTTTTGTTGTTTTGATTTTGCTTTTTGATCCTTTTGTTGTTTTGAGTTATGCTTTGGTAACCACTTTTATACTATTTTTGGATTTGACCCTTTGTGAATATGTTCTTGTGTTGTTTTAGATTGCTTGACTAATTTACCTTTTATAAGGTACTCATTAGCAATTATCTATTGTATATGCTTTTTCAATTCCTAACATGTATATGTGTGATGCCAATGCATTATATGATATACAAAAAAACATCTAGATATTCTCATTGGATGTAGAGAAGGCAGTTTGATCAAGTTAGATTTAATAATTTCCTTTAGTACCAAACTTTAAATATTATTTGATCTTTAAATGATTTTTGAATCACTAATTGTAGAGTTACTCTGTTGTGATTTCTTATTTTGATGTGTAACATTGTTTTCAACCAATTGGCTAGGTGAAGGTGTATATACATGATTGACACGAGGATGTATTTTTTATATTATAATCTATTTTTCCAATGTTATGATATTTTCATGTAATACCTGATTTTATGTTTATAAATCTAAAAATATTTTGCTCATACTGGTGATTTGAATCCTTAGAGTCTCACAAGTGCAAACCTTAGTTACCTCTAATTGAACATGTAAGCACAAATGTTGAAGAGAGTTTGAAGAGGTTATAAGTGGAATATATGCATTAAGAGCAATAGCATAGGTTGCCTCACCTTTTATAGGGGTGATAACATGGACCTAGTTAAAAGTAAAGTAGCTATCACCCTCTTGAGGGAAAGGAGGAGAAAGGATTTCTTTCCCATGCATGAAATATGACATTGAAACAAGAGTAGTCAAAGATACATATACATCTAGGTAAAAACTATGCATGTAAGCTAAAATGCATGTAAGTGTAATTATAAATTATATAGCGATATGATTATAGATAACATTCCATATGAGAGATAGAAAACAGGGGATAAAGAGGATGGAACTTTGCATTGATGCATAAAGAATTTTGACATGTGTTATGATATGTCTAATCTATGTAGCAAGATAAATTTGAAAAAAATTCCATATGAGAGATAGAGAGCAAAGGATAGAGAACATGAATTTTTGCATAAAGGCATATAAACTTTTAACATGTAACATAACATTTCGATTTCATTTAGCATGATAAGCATGCAAATTTTCCCATATGAGAGATAAAAAGTGAAGGGTTGAGAGCATGAATTTGTGTAAAAATGGATAAATATATTTAATATGAATTATGACATTTCTAATGTGTTTATCAAGATAGGCTTGAAAATTATTCATTATGAGAAAAAGAGAATATGCAAAACGAATTTTGAAATCTTTTACATTTTTGGCAATGAATTTTGTGATATCATCCCTTATAATGAAACATAAGCATGAAAATGCAAAGGATGAATCTTTGTACTAACATATGATAGACTTCATCATTCATGTACATGATGGGGCCCATTATAGTTTCCTTATTATTTGCAAGAAATGTAAGAAAAGTTTGTAAATAAGTGAGAATCATTTTTAAAATTTGATTATGGATGTAAGGTGATACCTCAAGAAGAAAATAGGTGCTACTAAAGGCAACTAGGGATTTTTCAAAATTTTTTTTGCAAAATACTATGAATTTTTGAAATTGAAATCAAATTTATGAGTTAAGTATTCAAGAAAAAATTTAGAAATTTATGAGAAAGTGCTTGATTTAATGGGACCTAGTAGATGCAACTAGGGTTTTGAGAAAAATAAATTTTTGAAAATTATTATGAATTTTTGAAATTTGAAGTGATTTTTTGATTTTAATATGCAACTAAAAATTCAAAAAATGTTTGGAAAATTACTGGGAGCTAGTTGATGCAACTAGGGTTTGAGATAAATTTATCTTAAAATTTACTAAAAAAATTTAAAATTTGAGAGGAATTTCTGATTTATATGTGCAAGCAAAAAATCAAAAAAATATTGGATTAATTGTAGAAAATTATTGGGAGCTAGTTGATGCAACTAGGGTTTGAAATAAATATATTTTCATATTTTACTACAAAATTTTTAAATTTGGGAGGAATTTTTTATTTTTAATATTCAATAAAAAATTTAAAAATTTATGGGAAAAATCAACTAGGAATTTACCCTAGGGTTTATAGGGTTTTTATGGGAAATTCAAAAGTAAGTTGAGTTCACCAATTGATTTATTATTTTTGAGAAATTAGATGATTAATTCCTAAATAATAAATAGGTCTGAGTAAATAAAATCAATAAATAATGTACAATAATTAGACTACTAATTTGTGAAATTTGACTGTAGTTAGAGCTTTTGACTATAGTTAGGGCTTTTCTAAAAATAATAGTGAGAGAGAATATTAAAATTATTTGATTCTATGTTGTTCTAACTAAGATAGGGTCTGTAAATCTATGTGTAAGCTTGGGAGACTATCACAAATAGGAATCTAGAGATTGTTTCTTGATTGGATAGGAGAAATGAAAGTGGGACACCCTAGGTTATGATGATGTAGTCTTGTCTTAATATTGTTGTCCTGATGATCTCAGATTTATGTGTTTTGTGTGTAAAGTCTATATGATCCTACCTATGAAATATTCAAGCCTGAAAGTCTATGGAGCTCACTATGTACCTAATTTAGTCTTTAATAGCCTAGGTCTTCTCTATGATTAAACTTGAATATAAAATTTGGAGAAAAGAGACGATGGGTTAGTGTGTAAAGGATATGCTAGATGCACTTCACACCCCATGTGTGAGCATGTTTTCCACATACCAATACATTGAGGAGGGATCAAGCTATATGTAGTTCTCCCATTAAAGCGATTGGTGCAATAGTGTGATGAAAATACAAGTAAATGAGAAACTAGATGTAATTGGAATGACTAAGGACTAGTATAAAGGTTTGAATAAGATTGAAATACTATTGGATGGTTATATGCAAAGAATAGGGAAAAGTGCTTGAGTAGTCTTGTTTGTAGTCTTACTTCTCTCTTGTAAATGAATGGCAACCCTTATAAATTGACTTTGGATGGAATTTTATAGGGTATTTAATGATCATGGGTTAAATTCATTCATGTTAGGCTAACATGAATTAGGATAAGGATTTAGAAGAATGTGACTGTTAGAAGCCAAAATGCACTTGAACAATAGTGCCAAGAGCAAGACACCCTAGGTTTCATCACTGTAGTATATGTTTAGTCATTGTTGTCTATGGATTATGGGACCTAGGGGATGGATTAAGCATGGAATGAGAAATCTATATTTACGAGGGTTCATTTTGGAAGGCTATAAATGACTAAGAATCAGTAAAAAGATGCCTATAAGGGTCATGAGAGTAAGAAAGATGGAAATATGGATTGGGTGTCATTAGCCACACTCAAGTTACCAAATTTTTCATTTTATATGACTATAGCATGCCTTGATGATATCTCTTAACTACTTCTTGAAGTCATTTAACAATTTTAGAGGTGTCATAGAGTCTGCTTCTGAAATCATCATGATATAGATATTTTGAGGTCTATGTGTAATGTGTTAGTGATCATGGTGGTCCTTAACTTAGTCTAAGAGAGTGGAAAAATGTCTTTTGAGGTCTAGAGAGTGGTATTAAACATTGTTTTATAAGATTAAGGATATTTTTACAAATCTAAGGTAACTTATATATCTTGAGGTTATTGATTCCTATGGTATATGGGTCAATTTCAAGCCATTCCTTGTGAGAAATACCTTATTAAATAATATTATGGGTATTTAAACTATGTTTAAGTTCAAATATGAATTACAATGATGTGTATCAAAGCCAATATCCATGATCTATTTGTTCAAGCTTGTTTCAAACCTTGAATAGCCTTGTCAAAGCACCAAATGATCCTCAAACATGCCAAATGAGTCTATAAGCCTTATAAAACATTTAAAAAAATGATTTTTTAGTGTCTCATTAATTTAAAGGTCTTAAAAGAGTCCCTAAGCCACTACTAGGTGGTTTCACATCATAAAGGGCCATTTTAGAAGTAAAATCCACCTTCTCACTCACCAAGTGGGTCCCACATGTGAGAAACTATGTCTCTTCATCTCCCCCAACATGTACCAATAGTTTTAAAATGATATTTTACTCATGTTTTTCCTCCATCTAACCACCAATGGTAATTCAAGGCTTCAAACATAGAGAAAATGCAAGAAAATAAGTGTCTTTAGGTTTTTTTATAGGTTATATGGAATTGTACAACAAGTTCCATACAAGGGAGGTAAAAAATTTGCATAATATCTCATGTTATGTGTCTCAAAGGTTTTTTAAGTAAAAATGATGTAAAACAGACCCAATAATCATGTCTCTCTCTCTCCATCAAGATCTTTGACAATCCAAGCAAGCTTTCAAGTTTTCATTCATTTTGTACAAGAGAGAAAATGGAGAGATTATATCTTGGGAAGATTAAGGGGGTATATTTAAATTATAATTAATAAAAAAATTATATAAATACATGCACTGTACTTTATAAACAAATTCTAATAATTTTGGCACTCAAATGGTCTTCTCCATCTACACAATACAAAAGAAGGAGAATGGTTTTGTTATGTTTTGGGTTTGTTTGATTAAAATGATGATTTTTAATGGTCCCTCAAGTCCTATAGAGAATTTTCATGGAATTTTCAACATTTATTTCACACTTGTGGGTATTTATAGGTGATAAATGTCAAAACTACCAATATCTATAAGCTATAGGTAAGGTTTCATTAATGAAGAAGAGTATCCATAGCATATGTCTGAAGTTAAAAGTGTTTGAAAGTGTAATTATGGTATCATAAGGTTTAAAACACCTCATTAATATAATTTAAATTTTAATATTTATATATAATCCTCTAAAAATTTTATTCTAAGTGATAATTACCTTTAGGTCTAAGCTTTACTGTAGGAGAAGGCAATATGTTGCATATTGGTGATCTAAATGTTATTAATACACTATAATGAAAGTTAAAGAATGTTGGTTTCATACAAAAATTTCCTAATTTAAAGGTTTTTAAACTTAATTATGGACCATTAGACCTAGGAACTATCAATATACCTTAGAAACACCTTCACAGTATTTTTTAGTAAGTGTTAAGGTTTGTTAGAAAGTCCTAGGTTTCATTTTTCATTGTGTATGCTTCATTGATGGAATTTAAAGTGTTATATTATGTTAGGTAAATGAATATATGTGTATAGGGTCATTTTAGGTCATACTTGGTGTGAAATCATAGTTCATTTCAATCCCTCAAAAGAAATCTTTTACCATTTGACCATCATAACAATATCAACTTACCTCATTATTAACCTTGCATTTTAGTTTTCAAACTTTACATGACCTCAAAGTCATCACCCTTATGTCAGCACTCTTATAAAATTATAAGATATGGAATAAAGTCATAAAAAACCTATAAGTTTATCAATAATGATCATTTACATAAATAAAAGGACCTATGCAGCTAAATACCCTATTGAGAAAGCATGATCACCATATACAAGCCTTTGTGCAAGCAATAAGATGAGCTATTGACTGGGGAAGTTATATGATAGGGATGTTTAATGAATTAAATAAAATTTAACATTCATGAATACTTTTAAGTATTATGAGAGGGAGATTCAAGGTCAGATAGAGTCTAAACACACCAAACTTGCTCAAAGAGAATAACAAGATCAATCAAAGACCTCAAAGTATATACATAGGGTTATAGTAGTAAGATTGGAGGGGTATAGATGGTTTTAAGGATTGAATATTTTAAATAGGACAAGATTAATATTATAAGAATAACAAATTTCTAATATATGCCCTAAGTATAATATATCATTAGTCCACTTCTTAATAGCCACACACAGAGTCAACAAACCTAGTGAGACCACCTATGGAACCGACTGTAGGTGGAGAAAAATTTGGGAGTAAATATGATATAAGAATAATTTAAAATTAGAGGAATTATTGTGAATAGTGAAATAATTGAAATAAAATAATAATTGATAAGTGAGAAAAAGGCCTTCAAAAGAGGAAGTCACCCTTCAATGAGCTAACACAGTTAAGGTGCATGCAACCGTAATCACATCAGGGAACCAAACCAACAAACCCTATATAGGGATAAAATGAAAGAAAAGAGTATATTAATTTTATTATTATTCATATGATAAATATTTAATCCATGTGATAGGTGGATAATGCCTGAATGGCCTAATCAGGCCTAGTTATGGCCTAAGCAGGTACTTGTATTCAAGGTCCTAACTATAACCTACAAGGGGGTCCTTTAGGAAGGAAAGTGAAAATTTAAAATTGCATGGAATTTAATATTAATAGATTATAATTAATTATTTACTTGTTTTATTAATTATTCTTAGTCTCTTCATTGGACTAGTTTAGCCCTTGAGGAAAAAAAGGCTAATTAGGCCAAAACTAGGCCTATTGTAAGACTAAACAGGCCTAAACATGTAAGTTAGAGATGTATGAATAATTTTTGGTTATTTAGAGGTTTATAACATATAATAAAGTGATTTATAATGATTTATTAATGTTTTCAAGTCATAACAATCTTAGACTAGTGCTACTTAATGACCTATTAGGCCTTTAGGCCTAAAATAGATACACACAGACCTACACTAGAATTGAAGACATATGCTTGTTTGAGGATGTTGGAAACTTAAAAAAATAGAGGGTAAGAAAAAAGAGACATAATTTTTCTTAATAGGATAAAATTCTCAAGAAAGTAAAGAGACACTTAACTCAGTGACTAGGGTTACATAAACCTGACTGCATATAAACCCCAGGTCCTTTCAAGGAAGTATGTAAAGAGTAGGGTTGGTGAGGTTGTAGTATAGAGGGTGTTTTTAGGTCCTAATAATATTATACATAATTTTATATAATGGTGGGAAGTAAAGAAGATGACTCATCCCCTACACCAATGTCAAACATTCAGGATGGTACTGAGACACTAAGGCAAGTCATGAGAGAAGGAGAATTAGGTGATAGCCCAGATAGATGAAGGTAAGATAAAAAGATTAGAATAGATAATAAATGTGTAAAATTATTATAATTTATCCCCCTAAATCACATATAGGTAACCTAGACCCCCAAAACTTAGTTTAGTCCATTAGGCCTAAAATCCATGACTAGGCCTCAAACTCCACCACCACATTTGAAGCACACTCAGACCATCCTAAGTAGATTTGACATCATTAAAAGGTATGAGAATATGGTAAATTACATGAAACAATTTTTTTAGGTAGGGTAATGAAATAAGAGGGCTATTTTAGTCTCAATACCTAACCTAAGCTATGTTACCACAAACAGTCAACTTGAGCCATCACTTCAAGTGTTCATAAATTTCATAGCAAAATGACACAAGAAAAATGATATTAGGGTGAATTTTAAACCAAAATGGAATAAATATCCATGAAAGAGTGAGTTATATTCAGGGGCTCAACTCTATGAATGAATGTTAAGACTACAACCATGTCTAGAAAGTATGCAGAGAGCTCGAGGTTCACCAACTTGCATTCATATCTCCACACACAAAGTGAATGGGACCCAAATATTTTTTGAAGTTTTATGGGGTTATACAGAATAAAAATCCATGACCATAATTTTGGGATTTGAGGTATGATCTTTATGAATCATTATTAAGATGGTAGAGCTCCAAAACCCTACTTAAACCCTAATAATGACAAATCTAAGAAGATAATCAATAGTTGGCATCTAGTTACAATAGAATCACCATATAAATACAAAAATCACAAATTCGACTCAAAGGAGACCCTAATCATGGAGTTATGCTATGTGGACTGTTGTATAGACCTGTTAGAAATGGTACTTTTAAAGGAATTAGGTAGAAAGTAAGGTATACATTTGTTTGAAGATTATAAAATAATTGGAGAGGGTGGTTTGAGAGTTGTTTCACATTTTAAAATCATGAAATATCCAAAAATATACTTGAAAATGCCTCTACAAGTCCACACAAATAGCTAGTCTATAGATGCTAAGATAAAGTGACCTAGTCACCTAGATTGGCAAGGTTGTAAGTGTGAGATATTCAAAATGTCCTATGTCATGATATAGGACATATATTTAAACATGAAACTAACTTTTCCACATGTTCTCAAGGTCTCATATAGGTTTTCATTTCCATTCAAGCACAAACACTATGTAACTAGGTCTAGTGGCAAAGTAGACCTACATGGGCCAATAAAGAGACATGTGGAATGGCATAGAGGGGATATTAGGAGTAAATAAAAGACAATAATTACACCATGTAATTGATGATAGGGGAAATCTAGTCACTTCATAGTCATAATGGGAAATGGGAGCAGTTTACCTTGGCCTAGTCAACATGCAAGAGAAGATGGATTGTTAGATGCCATGGGGAACTTAATTGAGCCACATATATGTTTGTAACTACAAAAGGAGAGATAAATGATAATTTTTGGCATGGACATGCATTGAATAAGTAAACTACAGCCTCTACTACTTTACCTTAATGCCTAAGAGCTCATTCAATACCATCAATTTGAAGGTCAATGCATCGAGGGAGCTTGATGAACTATTATAACTATTTATAACTACAGTATGAGTAAGATATAGTCATTATAACCTTTCATATACACCTCCATGCCATATTTACCCCATCTCTCTTATGATCATTTTATATATTTAGGCCTTAAGGCCTTGATTCGAATCCCTCACCTAGGTATGAGGAAACTCTACCTAGATTTACACCTTATAACCTCTTAGACTAATGAAAGTGAATATTTTAAGAACCCTTAATACTAGTTTAGTGTGTTATACTTTTTCTATTTTCACATGTGGTAAGTTTTCTTCCCTTATCAGGTCCTAGTCTCACCTAGTTTCTAGTATATATCCTTATGCAAGTCATATAGTCTATTTGAGTGAGGAGTGGTTGACCTTGGAATGGAAGTATGACTAGTAACTACCTTGATCCAGACCTTACCATCACCACTGTAATGTTTTCACCACTTATTACACCTCTATATGAGACACTTTTTCATAGG
Source organism: Torreya grandis (assembly GCA_037957365.1). Lineage (NCBI taxonomy): Eukaryota > Viridiplantae > Streptophyta > Pinopsida > Cupressales > Taxaceae > Torreya > Torreya grandis. The sequence continues at coordinate 161,033 of JARHVA010001424.1, read as the reverse complement.
ATTCCTTGAAGTTAGAAGATTCAATCACTTCTCTTGCTTATTAGTGTTGATTAAGGTCAATTTGAGTGGATAAATGATATTTATGCATCACCACCCTTTGAATAGGTTTCCTTTTATTCACTCCGTATCACTTTTCACCAAAAAATTAGTAGGTCTTATTGATGTTGAGATATAATATATTCACCAAGGGAGTTATTTGAATAAACTAGAGGTCTATCCTAGTCATAGGTCACCCACAACCTTGGGATACTCCCATGTTTAACTAACCTTGAAGGTAGGCATGAAAAACTTCCCTCGAGGGTGAAATTTGGAGAGATAATAGTTATGGCATACCTAGTGGGACCAGATTCAAGCATTAGAACACTCACTTGTATCCTTGTTTTCATCTCAAGTAGTTTCAAGATTTCACATGTTAGGTTTGTAGTCATAAGTTCTTCAAAAAGTCATCATCTCATGGTAATAACAATTGCTCTTGATAGTTCATTTCTATTCATGTGTAATGTGATGAGTTATAGTTATATATAGGGTAAAAATATGTCATTCACATCATTATTAGCTACGTTATGACCCATATCAACTCCACTATGACCCCTATCAACCTTATGCTAACCCTTATCAGTCTTATAATGAGCCTACTTACTTCCAAGATTAACACCATATTTGTGAGTCTTACTTGCCTTCTTGAAAACCCACCCATCCTCTTGGTTAGTTTTGGTAACTTCACAAGATTCCTAGTTAGAATACCCATTCCTCAAACCAATCTACATCAATTCTTAAGCAAACATTTTTGGGTTGCAATAGACACATGGTGGAGATTGACACATAGAGAGGGCATAAACAAGAAATTCCTAGGCATGTTATTAAGAACATGATAGATTAATTTGAATGGGATAAACTGGATTTGGAATCTCTTATGATAGGTCATTTAGGGATCAATAATGATCTATTAGATATAGGTGGTCTAATTTTAATCATAAAAAATAGTTTAATAGTATATGAGGGATAATAAGTTCATCATCATCTACCTTATGTCCCTTACTCCACCCCATATCAAACTTCTATTGAGCATCCCATAACCCCTAAAAATCCTTAATTAAATGGATGATAATACCATCCAAGTCCCTCACAATCCCTTATAAACATTCATACTTGGAGGTCTATCTAATATAAAGTATAAAATAAGGAAGATGTGTAAATTGAGAATACTAGTCAACATGATCAGATCTTAGATCAGATGACACTAGATTTTAAGTCCCACCTTGATAAATAAATTGAAGTTTCATAAAAATAATAATTTAAATCAAGATTAGTTACAAGATTAGTATAATATTAGTTCTATATACCTTCAATTTTACCCCAAGTTATAACACATGTGAAAGAGACTCTCCAATCCAAGTTTCTAGCTTGAAAACAAGTACTACAATCAAGGGAGAGAGAAGGTGAATCAAGCATAAATCAAAGTGTTTAAGTGGAAGTAAAATATAAAACCACTTATCTCCTATCCATCCTTCATCAATAACACAAGGAATTTCCACCATGGAAATCCATTAAAGGAAATGTGTAGAAGAAAGAAGAGGTGATGGTTGTTAAAAGCAAGCAATTGATTGAGGGGAATGAGACATACATGAATTCTCTCATAAATTAATTACAAGGATCTCCCATTCCACACCTTAAGAAGGATCCTATCCTTGATTATACAAGAAGATAAGATCAAGTAAAGCTAGCAAGTAATGAAGCTGGCTTGAGTGAACTTGAAGAAGATCTTATCATTGGAACACATCTTGGAAAGGAGAAACATAATTTATCTTTCAAAAATTTAGAAAAGGATGGGATGAAATAACAATTTGGGTAAAAATAAGAATGTATACCTACTAATGAATAAGAAAATGACTTTAAATACCTCCTTGATGACATGTCACTTTCCCTTCATGATGATAGTCCTCAATAACTTCCAATAGTTACAAAACAAAGGTACAGATGTGTCATTGAGGTTGTTAAGCAAGGTAACCTTGGTGTCTTGAAAATTAATAAAGTTTTTGTAGATTATAGAGATAATAAGTGTCTATTATAGGTAACATTAAGTTATTAGGAACTCCATATACATGGCCAAGAGGATACGGTTCCAAAATCTTCATTAAAATGTGTTAGGTTTATTCCTACCTTAGTCCCTATAAAGTAGGAGAGTATAATCAAACTAGAATCATATGAGGATCAATAAAGATATTTGTTTTCCATCATTGAGTCAAGTTACAATATTATTTAAACATACCATTATCAATATCATATTGAGGAATTTGTCTCTTTAAAACAAGAAGAATGCATCCATCTAAACATACCATTCTAAGAGGTTATCTTATCAGAATATGACTTGTTTGAGATCTTAAGACAAGGATATCATCCCATCATCTCATTTACAAATATATCCTCACTTTTGGAGTGTGTAACATAAATTTTTAAGCCTAAAAATTGAAATAAACAATATGTAATGATCTTAGAAGCCAACCTTGCAGTCATAACACAAGGGCCACTTCAAACTATCCAACATGATCAAGAATGGCCTATGACTGAGGTAGAAGTAATATTGTTCATGTAAGGAAGACAAATATGGAATGATTATTATTTGTTATATGACCCACCTATCTAGTCCATGTACTTGAGAGTGGGGCAAGAATGGCCAACTACTCTCCTAAGAGGCCATGAACATGTTAATGTCTCTAGCTAAAAGTGGGAACCATCATTTAGTGGATAGCAATTGATTAGATTCCAATCATCATGTGGTAATCTAACCTCATGGAGCTAAATTGATCAAAGAAGATTCCTTTTTTATCCTAGAGGAGAAAGGAGGTGTGTTATATTTAGTTGTTTCTAGTAGTTTGTTATCTTGTTTCAATAAGTGGTCAACATAAGTCTAATGTGTTAGTTTAGTTGATTTATCATCTTACCTAGTTGCTCTGTTAGGTTTTTTGGGTGTTAGTTTATTATTGTGTACTTTGGTATGATTTGTGTGTGTTTTGTAGTTGTTATTTTATTACTATAGGTGTCATAAATATATAAGTCTCTTTGGAATTCCAAGAGTGGTCATTAAATCATTATTACCATTAATGAGTCATCATTGTCATAGAGAGTTAGTGGGTTCTTCTAACCAGTAAGATGGTCACCCTTGTGAATCATCAATTTTTTTTGGTAATTTGGCCTCCTAGAACAAATTATAACCCATATAACCAAAAAAAATTCCATGACACTTACCCAAGAATATATATGGGATCTCCATGCCTTGATTATATATCATAAATGCTTGTTGAATTCATTTAACACTTTTAGAGGTGTCATAGAGTCTACTTGTGAACTCATCATGGAATAGCTATTTTAAGGTCTATTAGTGATGTGATATTGGTCATGGTGGCCCTTAAATTTGTCTAGGAGAGTGACAAAATGTCTTTTGAGGTCTAGAGAGTGGTATTAAACATTATTTGATAAGATTAAGGATATTTTGACAAAGTTAAGTTAACTTGGATATTTTGAGGTTATTGGTTCTTATGGTATACGGGCATGTTTCAAGCCATTACTTGTGATAAAGAACTTGATGAACAATATTAAGGGTATATAAACTATGCTTGAATTCCAATATGAAACCTAGTGATGTGTATCAAAGCCATTATCCATGATCTATTTGTTCAAGCTTGTTTCAAACCTTGAGTAGATTTCTCAAAGCACCAAATGATCCTCAAACATGACATATGAGTCTATATTCCTTATAAAATATTTTAAAATAGGATATTTTAGTGTCACATTGATTTTAAATGTCTTAAAAGAGTCCTTAAGACATCACTAGGTGGTTTCACATCATAAAGGGTCATTTTAGATGTAAAATCCACCTTCCCACTCACTAGGTGGGTCTAACATGTGTGAAAATATGTCTCTTTATCTCCCCCAAAAGTAAAAATAGTTTTAAAATGATATTTTACTCATTTTTTCCCTCCATATAACCTATAATGGTGATTCAAGGCTTCAAACATGAATAAAATATAGGAAAAGAAGTGTTTTTAGGTGTTTTTTACAAGTTGTAAAGACTTGTATGGATATTTATGTACAAGGGATGTCATAAGGTTGCATAATATATCATTTTAGGTGTCTCAGAGGATTTTTAGGTCAAAAGGGTGAAAATAAGAGCTAAAACAATTTCTCTCTCTCCACCAAGCTCCTTGGAAGTCCAAGAAAGCTTTTGGATTTTCAATCATTTTATATAGGAGAGAAAAAATGGAGAACTAATACCTGGGGAAAGGGAAGGGGTTATCTTAAAATTCTCATTAATAATATTTATCTAAAATTACATGAACTATAATTTATGAACAAATGCCAATAATCTGGGCACTCAAATTGTCTTCTTCATCTACATAGGGCAAAAGAAGGAGAATAATTTCATTAAGTTTTAGGGTTTTTTGATAAAATTGATGATTATTCCTGGTCCCTCAAGTCCTTTATAAAAATTTCATAGTATTATTTAAAAAATTTTAAGCTTATTTAATAAAACTTAAGGTTTGCTGAAAAGTCACAGGTTTCATTTTTTACTAAGTATGTTTCATTAATGGCTTTCAAAGTGTTATATTATATTAGATATATACATATAAGTGTATAGGGTCATTTTAGTTAATCTTGGGTGTGAAATCATAGTTCATTTCAATCCCTTGAAAAAAAACTTCTTCCATTTGACCATCTTAGCATTGTCAACTTACCTCATTATTATCCTATATTCAAGTTTTAAAACTCTACATGACCTCATAGCCATCACACTTAGGTCAACACTCCTACCTAATTCCAAGATATAAAATGAATTCATAAAAACCCTATAATGTTATCAATAACCATTAGTGACATAAATAAATTCACCTATGCAACTAGATACCCTATTGAGAAAGCACGATAACCATCTATAGGCATTTGTGTAAGCAAAAAGATGAGGTGCTGATTGAGGAAGTTATATGAGATGGATGTTGAAGGAATTAAATTAAAATTTAATATTCATGAGTACCTATAATAAGTATTATATGTATATTTAGGTTTATAAAATATCTAAACACATCAAACTTAATCAAAGTGAAGAACATCAGTCAAAGACCTCAATGTACATACACAGGGTTACAATAGTAAGATTGGAGGGGTACCGATGGTTTTAAGGATTGAAAATTATTAGGATTCCAAGAGGAATAGTATAATACTAAAAAAATTATAATATAACCCATGATGATAATATAGTATTAGTCCTCTTCTCAATATCCACACACACAATCAACAGACCTAGTGAAACCACCTATAGGCCTAAATGTAGGAGAGAAAGTTAGGAATAAATATAATCTTAAAATCCTTTAGAATGAGATTAATTATCAAGAATAAGGAAATAATATAAATAAAATAAGAATTAATAATTGAGGAAAAGGCCTTCATCAAAATAAGTCACCCTTCAATAAGATAACATAGTCAAGGTGTAGGCAAAAAAAGTCACATGAGGGAACCAAACAAATAAACCTTATGCAGGGATAAAGTGAAATCAAGAAGGATATGAATTATTTTATTATGTATTATTGATCATATTATAATTATTTAATACATTTTATAGGTGGATAAGTCCTACATAGCCTAATCAGACATAGTTATGGCCTAAGCAAGCACTTGTAGTCAAGGTCATAGCTGCAACCTATAGGAAGATCCTTTAAGAAGGAAATTGAGAATTGAACCTTTCATGGAATTTAATATTGAGAGATTGGAATTAGGGATGTATTTTTTTATGAATAATTCTCATTATCTCCATTGGATTGGTTTATCCTTTGAGGTAAAAAAAGTCAATTAGGCCTAAACTAGGCCTAATATAGGCCTAAACTAGCCTACACATGTAAGTTGGAGATGCATGAATAATTTTCAGATGTTTATAGGTTGATAACATCTGATAAATTTAGTTATAAGGAATAATTAATTGTTTCAATTCATAAAAATATCAGACTAGTGTCTACTTAATGACCTATTAGGCTTTTATGCCCAAAACAGATACACACAGGCTTACACTATAATTGAAGACATGATTTTTTGAGGTTTTTGGAACATTAAAAACACCATATAGAAAGGAAAAAGATAAATAAATAGGGTTATAAGAGAATAAAGATATCAAGAAAGAAAAGAGACACTCAACTCAACCACTAAGGTTATACATACCTAACTACATATAAACCCCAAGTCCTTTCAAAGAAGTATGTAGAGAGCAGGGTTGGTGATGATCTAGTATAGAGGGTTTTTTTAGGTCCCAAGAAGATTATACAAAAGTTTTTAACATGGTGGGAATTAAATAATACCACTCATCCCCTAAACTATTGTCAAACATTTAAAATAGTAATGAGACACTATGGTAGGTCATGTGAGAAGGAGTCTCAAGTAATATCCTAGATAGCCAAAAGTAATATAAAAGGTTGGGAATAAATAATAAAGGTATAACATTATTATTGATTTCCAAAATCACCTATAAGTCACTTAGACCCCTAAAAATCACTCTAGGCCATTAGGACTAAAAGCCATGACTAGGTCTCAAGCTCCATTACCACATTTAAAGCACACTTAGACCCTCCAAAGTAGATTTGACATAATAAAGATGTGTGATAATATGTTATAGGCATTAAAAAATTATTTAAGGTAGGGTGATATAATAATAGGGCCAATTTAGTCTCAAGAACTAACCTAATCTATGTTACCTGAAGCAGTCAACTCGAAACATCACTTCAAGTGTTCATAAATTTCATAGGACATAAGGAAAATAATATTATGGGGAACTGGGAACCCATATGGACTCAATATACATGAATTAATGAGTTAGATTTAGGCTCCCAACTATATGAATGAATTTTAAGACTACAACCATGTCCAAAAAGTATGTAGAGAGCTTGAGGTTCGCCAACTTGCATTCATATCTCTACACACAAAATGCATGAGACCCAAATATTTTTAGGAGTTTTAAGGGGTCCTATTTACTAGAAATACATGACCATAATTTTTTTATTGCAGGTATGATATTTATGAACCATAATTAAGATGGTAAACCTTTAAAACCTTGCTTAAACCATAGTAATGACCTGACCGAGAAGATAATGAATAATTGGAATCCAATTCTTGTATAATAACCCTATAAATACCTAAGTCACAAATTCAAATTAGATGAAACACTACGCATGGTACTAAGTTGTATGGACTATTGTAAAAACCTCTCAAAATGGTAATTTTTCAAGTAATTAGGTATAAATGAAGGTACAAAGTTGTTTGAAGAGTGGAGAATCATTGTATAGAGTGGTTTGAGATTTGTATCACATTATCACCCTAATTGGTAGAGTTACAAGTGTGAGATACTAAAAATGCCTATGTCATGATATGGAACATATATTCAGACTTGAAAATCACTTATCCACATGTTATCAAGGTATCGTACATGCTTTCATGACCATTCAAGTATAAACACTATGTAATTAGGCCTAGTGGCCTAATAGACCTACTTATGTCAACAAGGAGACATGTAAAATGTCATAAAGAGGATAATAAGACTAAATGGAAGACCATAATTACACCATGTAATTGATGATAGGGTATAAAAAGGCACTCCATATTCATAATGGGATATGGGAGCAATTTCCCTTGCCCTAGTTAACATGCAAGAGAAGATGGGATGTTAGATGTCATGGGGAGATTAATTGAGCCACGTACATGTTTTTAACCAAAAAAGGAGAGATAATTTTAAAAAAATTGGCATGGCTATGACTTAAATAAGTCAACTACAACCTCCACCACTCCACCTCAATGCCTAAGGGATCATTCAAGACCATCAAATTAAAGACTAATACATGGAGGGTGTTTGACAAACTATTGTAGTTTTTTGTAATTATAGTATGAGTGGAATATGGTCATTATGACCTATTATATATATATATATATATATATATATATATATATATATATATATATATATATCCATTCCATATTTCCCCATTTTTATTATAATCATTATATATATTTAGGTCGTAAGGCCTTTATTTGTATCCCTCACATAGGTATGAGGAAAATCTACATAGATTTTCACCTTGTTACCTCTTAAGCTAATGAAAATGAATATTTTTAGAAGTATTGATACTAGTTTAGTGTGTTATATTTGAGTTTTGTCAATTATGTCTCCAAAGTGACCAACGTTGTTGATGAGGTGTCATGTGTGTTAGATTGATAATGAAAAAGTGTGCTTCGATATGCTTTAGTGTTCCTATATGGTTCTTCAGTGCTTGAATTAGTGAGGAAATTTATTGATGATATTAATGGTATGTAAATTTATTAGAGACCCTATGGGATGTTATGAGTGCTTATAGTCTTATATAAGTGAACATAATTTATAAGAACAGTCATATGATTATCTAAGCTCAAGTAGTCATCTTGACAGATAAGCTTGAGTAAGTAGTTTGCTGACATCATATTTCACACATGTGAATGTTTAAATATAATATTAATATATGGATAGATTAAAGCAGGTAATAAGACAATATGGTTCAAGTTTTAGGTCTGGACATGGAGTATATCAAAAGTTATTAAGGTGCAAAGCTAGCCTCTTAGATAGAGTTCAGTAAGTTCCCATACTTAATCAAATTTGCATTATCAAATATCTATGGTGGTCATTTAATCAGATAAAATATCTATAGTGAGAATTAAATATGACCATATAAGTATATAATGGAGTTTTTATCTTGTTATATAGTGATCCAATAGTGCATATCAAGTTAACAAGTCAATAGGGTACTCAAAATGCACATGGGACTACTAAGTGGCACAAGAGTGGGGACTGACAGACAAAGATCCAATGGTGAGTGTATAATCATGTAGATAGATATAAAAAACATTAATGAAGACAATAATTCAATAATATTCTTAAAAATCATGTGGGGATACCAAGTGGTAGAAGTTTATTGGAGTCAAAAAGTCAATGTGATCAAAAGGCACATGAGGGTACTAAGTGTCTTAATCATGGATGCATAGATAAATGATCAAAACTGAGCATTAAAGAGTTAAATATAGGAATATAATGAGGATATTAATATATTAAACTTGATAAATATATTTGAGAACATGAAATAAAGGCACATGTTTGTAATATTTACATTACATAGTGATCATTGGCATTTAATTTGCAAAGGAGAAAACTAGTCTACAGTGTTTAAGCTATATATTTTGATCCAAGATGAATTTCATGGTTGTGTAAATTAAAAAAGTGTAAAGTAATACAAGGTTCATCTATAAACACTAGTTTTAAGGTTCTATTGTTCATACAATAAAATATATTGAGCTCTAAAGTTGACTATGTGTTTGACCATGTTCTAAAAGTAACCTAAGAAAGATAATTGAGTTGTTCTTGATAGGAATTCGATATTTCAAGATGAAATAACTATTGGAGAGTGTTCTAGACTTTATGAGGACCATATTTTTAAATTATATAGGTTTTACCAATCCATATTTAGTATGAACAAAGGCTTAGAAGTTTATTATGTTTGATGAAAACATCGATAGATTGAGTGACCATGTTGCAGGAGTTTGTTGAAGCTGTTTTGAGAAGAGTTAAGAAATAAAATGAGTATGAAGATGTTTTATAAGTCTCTAAGGATTATTAGAAGGAATTGGTTGTCATATTTTTCCTATGATTAGTTATGGAGAGTTAAAATGACTATATTTTGACTGTGTGTGACCAGTTTGAGTGGTCATTTTTAGAGAGTTGATTTAGGTGCTTAGATCTTGTGTTGAAATGTATAAAATAAATAGAGGTGTTGTAGAGGTCATGAATATTTCACCCATATAATATAATCATATGTATTTGTGAAATTTTTTGAGTAGTTGCTTCAAAAGTTTGAGACTATATTATCTATATATGGAGACTTGAAGAACAAGGAGACCAATTTGGTAACTTCAAGTTTTGCATTGGTGTTCCAAGTGACATGGACTGATGAGGGAGTTATAAAGGGTATATTTTAGATATCATTAGTAAATGATGAAGGTGGTCCAAGTAGTCTCACATGTAATGTGTGAGTATGGAGGCCTAATTTTTATAGGTCTCACCAAGACCTAATGGTGGTTTAGGGATAATGAGGGATTGTATGATTTAAGGAGTGTGTGGTTATTACATGTAACATGTATGAGGACCTATTTCAAATGTGTTTCAATTATATTAAGCATCTTGTCTAACCAAGATGGGTTATACCAAGAGAGTGGTATAAATACAAGGCATAATTAGACTAATTATCTTAGTTGTGAAAGTGTGGATTCAAGCAAAGGAGAGAACCTTTGATAGTGAAGGTATAAGTTAGTAAGGAGAATTAGAGAAAAATGAGGATTAGACATTTTTATTTGATCAAGCTAATTCAATTGGATACATAGGTCATTAACTTAATGAGCCTAGAAGAGGCAATTTGAACAAGTTAGCACTAGAGGTAGCTTGAGAGAGATTGGAGGTGAAGAGTGCAAACAAATGTGATCATCATAAATTAAAGAGTATAAATAGGTGTTCAAGGTGATATATTTAGGTATTTTAGTGGGTAATTGGTTTCCTAGGAAGTTGGTTCCTCCTAACAAGGTAAAGATTACTAAAGGTCTAGTGATTATGGGAACTTAGCTAGATAGGGGCAATTTCTCCTTATGGGATTGGTGTATCACTAAATTAAGGGATGGGTGTTCCTTGATTAGTTGGTTCTAGTATAAATTTTGGATCTTGTTTTATAGGACTATAGTCAATCTTTCAAGTTTTAGTGGGTTTTATCCCCTAAGAGGGTTTCCCACATATATGATGCGTTCATGTGATGTATGCTCTTATGTATTTTTTGGATGTATGTGATTTCATGTTTATGTTACTTGATCAATTTGATGTATGATAAATTTTTAAAAGTTGGGAATTGAATGGGATTATCTTGCATCACTGATTCACCCCCCTCTTAATGATTGTACCTCTAATAATTGGTATCAGAGTAGGACATTTTGTGCAAGTTTAACTACTTGAAGGTGATCCAAGGTATAATATGGGTGAAAAGATCATCATTTTTGATGAATAAGTTTGATGTGATAGTGAGGAATAATAAGTTGATCTAGAATTTGAGATCATGAGTGCACTTGGTGAACTAAAGGAGCAAAATAAGAGGAATCATAAAATGAGGAATACGATCAAAGTTCTTGAAGTGCAAGTCAGATATCTAGAGGTGAGTTTGTTAGGAAAATCCATGAAAGAGTAAAAGGAGAATCAAGATTTGATCAACACTATGGAAGAGCAAGCATGTAGATTGAAATATGACATGGAAAAAAGGGTTGAGGAAGATAAGGAGACCATCAAAGATCTTATAATTTAATTAGAGGCTTCAAGTTTAAGCATGAGGGATAAAGAAGATGAATGTGTTTAATTGAATACTAATCTTGTTTTCCTAAAGTATGAGCATGAAAAGGTCATAATCAAGATAGACAATATTGAAGAAGAAAAAAAGAGTTTAGAATAAGGCAAAGAGGGTGGTAACATGAAAGACAAAAAGTCAAATTAGGTCAAAAGAAAAATGAAGAAACCAATGAGACAACTAAATGCTTAGAGGTATGCAAAATATTTTATGGGCCATTGTTTTCTTTCTCATCTTATTATTCATAGGGCAAAGGACTGTGTAAGAAGAAGAAATCTGTCAAAGGGACATCACTTCCATATTTAAACAAAAGTTATGGAAGACATTATTTGTTATAGTTGTCAAAGAGTTGGTCACATTGCTAGGTTTTGTAAGAAAATACAATCAAGTTATGATAAATTTAATTAGGATCCTAGAGCACAAGAAATAAGACAAGCTAGATAGATCAATGAAATGAGATATTCATCCTAGAGTCATTGTTATGCATGTAATCAGTTTGGCTGCATGGCTAGAGAATGTAAGAGGAGAATAAATTAGTCAAAGAAAGATTATAATCATCATTAAGTAAAAGGTATGAATGGTCTTGATTGTTTTAGATGTCATAAAGTTGATCATATTACTAGGTATTGAAAGATTATGTTGAATGAATTCTCAAATCAAAACAAGGTGTATGGATCACCTAGTGTGCAAGGAAGAGGTCAAAAATTGTTTTGGAAACCTAAGCCTATTAAGAGAGATCAGAATAAGACCAAAGATGGTTTGTTTGCCATGATAGACATGAATAAAAGTCAAGAGTTTTTGTTGTTCACATTTGCTAACAAGTTTAAAGCAAAGAATGAAGTCAAGGATCCATTTAGAGTCAATCTAATGATGAGGCAAGAGTATAATTAAAATGAGAGTATGGAGATATGAGAGTCTCTTGAGTTTTAGGACTTTTAGCATCACTATGTCAAAGGGATGTCTCTCTCTAAGCTTTAAGGAGATACTTTACAAAAAGAAGAAGCATGGTGGATTCTACTTGAGTTTTGGTTGATGTTCTAGGATAAGAAAGATATTTTAAAAATGTACATGGCTAAGGGGGACCAATGAGTTTTATGTAACTACTTGAAAGTGTTGTTATGGAATGATTCAAAAGATATATTGAAGGATAGTCATCCTAAATTTAATGTTTTGGTCAATCTTTGATGGCTTGTCTTGTTTGTCAATATGGTGAAGAATGAATTTGTGTATGCAAGGTCTACAAGTAGGGAATGGATGTTTTTAGGAGTCTAATCAAGGATGATGAATTTTCAAGATATTTTATTATAGAGAAAGTGTGTATATTTGTGAATAGTTTTTGGAAACCATAATTCATTGAGAGGATTTGTTGAAGATGTCATGATCTAGGTGAATCATGGAGTTAAGGGGAGTTAACTTAGATATTTTAAGAGGCTTGAAGAGCTATACATGATGTGAGGGGCAGAATATGTTAGATGTTTCAGTCATGGTGGAGATATGAATTTTTTTCTATAGATGTGAAATCAAGCATGTTGATATGATGACTTGATTAAACCAATTCAAGTGCTTTGACAATGTATTGAATTCTCATGTATAAATAAATGGGGGGCTTTGTAAATAGCTAGGTCCTAGGAATCAAAGAGAGAAGGTATGGAGGTAGTTGTGATTTTTTTCATGGTTGGAGATGGTCTAAAGGTTTTCAAAGGGTGCCTAAGCTTAGCTGACTTAGGGGGAGTCCCTCTTAATTTTTTTAAGGTAAGCTCATGTAGTTTTCTGATGTTCATGTATGTTTTATCTTCATAGAATATATGTATGATTAAATAAGAGTGTAGTCATAGAGCATGTTTGAGAATATCAAGGTAAGAAGAGGTTTTCATAATGTTAGGGGGATTTTTTATCATCTCTCATAAATGGTCCTTTCCTATTATTTGTCCTTGAAGTCTTTTCAGGTTCACAGGATCAAAAGTTGAACCCACTTTGTCATTGTGTCAAAGGGGGAGAAAGTGCTTGAAGAGAGAAACAACATATGAACATAAATTTTGTTTTAGTGTTGACATGAATGAAAAATGGGGATATTTTTTTAGTTTTGTCAATGATTTCTCCAAAGTGACCAAGGTTGTTGATGAGGTGTCATGTGTGTTAGATTGACAATGACAAAGTGTGCTTCAATATGCTTTAGTGTTCCTACATGGTTCTTTAGTGTTTGACTTAGTAAGGTAATTGATATATTATATTAATGTTATGGACATGTTACAAAGAACTTATGGGTTGTTATGAGTGCTTACAATGATTATGAAAGTCAACATAATTCATCAAAATAGTCATATGAATGTCTAAGCTCAAATAGTCATCTTGATAGATAAGGTTAAGTAAGTAGTTTGATGATGTCATATTTCACACGTGTGAAGGTTTCAATATTATATTTATATATGGATAGATTAAAATATTTTATAATATCATATGGTTTAACTTTTAGGTATGAACATGGGGTGTAGCAAAGTTTATTAAGATGCAAAGTTGGCCTCTCAGACAGAGTTCACTAAGTTCCCATACTTAGCCAAATTTACATTAATAAAGATTTATGGTGAACATTTAATTAGATAAAATATATACCTAAATAATAAAATATAAATATAAGAGGATTTAATAGAGTATGTGATATTTTTAGATAGTGATCCAATAGTGTGTATCAAGTCAAAAAGTCAATAGGTTACTCAAAATGCATGTGGGACTACTAAGTGGTGCAAGAGTGGGGACTGACAAATGAAGATCCAAAAGTGAGTGTATGATCATGAAGATGGAGATAAAAACCATGTGTGAATTTAATAAGTTAATAGGGTGGTCATAAGGCACATAGGGTTTCAAAGTGGTGTAATTTCATTCGAATCAAAAAGTCAATGTGCTCAGAAGGCACGTGAGGGTGTCAAGTGTCTTAATCATGGAAGTACAAATTAATGATCAATAGTAATATTAAATATTTAAATATATTAATATTGTGAGGAGATTGTAATATAAAATTTGATCAAGATATGAGAGGACATAATATGAAGACATGTGTCTATAATATTTGCATTACACAGTGACCGTTGGCATTTGAATTTATAAAGGGAAAAACTAGTCTACATTGTTTGAGCTATATTTATTTTGATCTAAGATGAATATCATGGTGGTGTAAAATGAAAAATTGTGAAGGAATATAAGGGAAATCTAGAGACACTAATTATAATATTTGATTATTCATACAGTCAAAGATATTGAGCTCTAAAGTTTACTATGTGTTTGACAATGTTATACAAGTAACCCGAGAAGGATAATTGAGTTATTCTTGATAGCATTTTGATGTTTCAAGATGAAATAACTATTTGAGAGTGTTATATACTTATTTATTACTATATTTATGGATTATTTATGTTTTATTAATACATATTTAGTATGAACAAAGTCTTAGAATTCGACTATGTTTGATGAATATAATGGTAGATTGAGTGGCCATATTGTAAGTGTTTTTTAAAGGCGTTCTAAGAATATTTAAGGAATAAAATGAGTATGAAGATGTTATATAAGTATATAAGGATTATTATAAGGCATTGGTTTTCATATTTTTCCCTTGATAAATTATGGAGAGTCAAAATATCTTGACTATATTTTGACTATGTGTGACCAATCTGAGTGGTCATTTTGATAGAGTTGATTTAAGTACTTAGGGCTTGTGTTGAAATGTCTAAAGTACATAGAGGTGTTTCATAGGTCCTTAAGGGTTAACCCATTTGATATAATCATATGTATTTTTGAAATTTTTTGAGTAGTCACTTCATAAGTTTGAGATTGTATTTTATGTGTATGAAGATATGAAGAGCAAGGAGACCTATTTGATAGGTTTGAGTGTTGAGTTGGTGTTCCAGGTGGCATGAAACCTCAAGGGAGTTATCAAGGGTATATTGGAGATATTTTTGATGTGTTGTAATATTTTT
Source organism: Torreya grandis (assembly GCA_037957365.1). NCBI lineage: Eukaryota > Viridiplantae > Streptophyta > Pinopsida > Cupressales > Taxaceae > Torreya > Torreya grandis. Next base: position 145,633 of record JARHVA010001424.1, on the reverse strand, counting down.
TATAGGATGAAGGTGGTGCAAGTAGTCTCACATGTAATGTGTGAGTATGAAGGCCTTATTATTTTAGGTCTCACCAAGACCTAATGGTGGATTGGGGCTAATGAGGGATTGGATAACCTAAAGAGTGTGTGTTTCATACATGTAACATGTATGAGGACCTATTTAATTTTTTTTTAAAATCATGGTAAGCATATTCTCTGACCAAGATGGGTTATACCAAGAGAGTGGTATAAATACAAGGCATAATTGGATTAATTGTGCTAGTTGTGAAAGTGTGGATTCAAGCAAAGGAGAGAACCTTTGAAAGAGAAGGTATAGGTTAGTGAGGAATATAAGAGAAAAAATAGGATCATTCATGTTTATCTGATCAAGTTAATTTATTTGGATACATAGGTCATTGGACCTAATGATCCTAGAAGAGGCAGCTTGAGAAAATTAATCCTAGATGTAACTTGAGAGAGATTGGAGGTGAATAGTGAAAATAAAGGTGATCATCATCAATTTAAGAGTAAAAAAATGTGTTCAATGTTATATATATAGGTAGATGAGTGGTTTATTAGTTTCATGGGTGGTTAGTTCCTCCTTTCAAGGTAAATTTTGCTAAAGGTCTAGTTGTTATGGGTGTCAGCTACTTAGGGGCAGTTGCTCCTTGTGGGATTGGTGTTTCACTAAACTAAGGGATGGGTATTCCTTGATCAGCTGGTGTTTGTAAAAATGTTTTATCTTGTTTTATAGGACTATAGTCCATCTTGTAGGGTTCAATGGGTTTTATACCCCAAGAGGGTTTCCCACATATATGATGTGTTCATGTGATGTATGTTATATGTATGCTTTGGATGTATGTACTTTCATGTTTATGTTGCTTGATCAAGTTGATGTATTATGAATGTTTAAGATTTGGGAATTGAATTGGTTTATCTTACATCATTAATTCACCCCATCTTAGTGATTATATCTCTAATATGTTATACTTATTTGATTTGCACTTGTGGTATATTTTCCTCCCTTAACACCTAGTCTCACCTAGTTGTTAGTATATGGTCCTATGTTGGTCATATAGTGTGTTTGAGTAAGGAGTAGCTAAGCTAGAATGGAAGTGTGACTAGTAAGTGCCTTAATCCAAAACCTCCCCTCACCACCCTCACATTTTGACCACTTAATTCAACCTTTATGTGAAACACTCTTGCATAGGAGTCCTTGAAGTTAGAAGACATGATCACTTGTCTTGATTATTAATGTTTATTGAGGTCAATTTGAGTGGATTAATGAGATTGTTGAATCACCACCCTTAAAATAGGTTTAATTTTATGCATTTTTTATCCATTTCACCCTAAAATAAGTAGGTCTTAGTGATGTTGATCTATAATAAATGCACATAGGGAGCTATCCCATAAACTAGAGTTCTAGCCTAGTCATAGGTCACACACAACCTTGGGATATTCCCATGTTTCCCCAACCTTGAAGATAGGCCTAAACAACCTCCTTATAAGGTGTAGGTTGGAGAGATTAAAACAACTTAGTTTTGTGAATGATTTGGTGAGATTGATAAGTGGTTTTATTAGTATTTGTTGGATGTTTAAATGAGTGGAATTTATTTTCTATTTATACCACATCATTTTAAATTATCTCATGTGAGGCTTGATTTATAAAAATAGGTCAATGCATAAATATTGAAATGTTTGTAAATTTGAGTGTTTGTAAGATATAAACACTATCATTATCCATAGGACACTAGCTTCAATGTTAGTATCCTAGTCTAGATGGTAGTGTAAGATATGAAGATCTATAACTAATAGTGTAAGATATTAATCAGATTTCAAGCATACTATGGGATATAAGTGATTTGGGTAATCAGAATATAAAAACCAAACTATAACATAAGCATTTAGGCATATTGATATATTGAAAATGATATTTTTGGTAGTGAAAATGTCTTAAATTAAAGGGTGATGTAATTTTTCATTGATGTCATGTGTTTGATCCTGTCATTGATGTCAAGGTGAGAGTGTCATTGATATGTGGTTGACTATTTGAGATTACCATTATGGATTTGAGTAAGCCAATGTAATGTCATTGATGTTATAGAAGTGATTTGATGGGATAATATTTGGATTATATGTCAAACATTTGGAGATGAGTAGTGAGCTAAAATAGGTGTCTTGAATATCTCAAAATGGTATAATGTATAACATGTATGTTTGATGACCTAGCTCCTAAACATGGAAATAACATGGTGAGGCATAATTATTAAGTTTGGAGGATTTTGAGCCTATTTAATCATGTTATTAGATAATTTTACATATTTATGAAGTTATGATAATAATAAAAAAGGTTTAAAAGTGTGATAAAGGTCCAAGTATATCTAGCAGTCCTAGGCTTAGTGTGCAAAGAGGCCTAGTGAGGTCTGATGAGGTGTGAAGTTGAGTTCCTAAGGTACCTAGATATAATGTGAGATTTGAAAGAGGTATAATATTTTTATTCAAATCAATTCTAATGTATTGAGTTGAAGGAGAAAGATAAGAAGAGTTTGAAGGTCTCCTATGTATGCAGATTGAAGATTTGCAAACACGAGTAAGAAATTTTGATGCTCATTAGCACATGTGATAGTTGCATGGGAAGATGATATATTTGGGATAGATGTAAAATTTTCCTAAAAATTATTTCAAATAATTAGGAGGTGGTTTCAAGGACAATACTATATGAATAATTTTTAACACCATAACTAGTCTAAAACCCTCATTAAATCATTATAATGACTTGATAAGGAAAATATTATTGTAAATGGCCCAAAATTAATTAGAAATACTATTTTGGTGATTTTATGTGGTAAATTAATCCATCAATCATTTCTAGGTTCTAGTGTTTTGTCAAGATAGTAAGTGAAACCTATAGAAAAACACTTATTTCTCATAAATTTGGTATAGCAGGAAGGCTTGACTAGGTCAAAGAATGAAAATCTTGCGGGATAATTTTTTATAATTTTAATTAATGATAATTATTATTTATTATCATGTTAAAAAAATCAAAATTTCTAAAATGGTCATGGAATTTGGCCTTTTGCTAAACTAGGCTAATAGTGAAGACAATGAGAAAAACCAGTTAAATTGAGAATGTGTTTATAGATAAGTTGAAA
>JARHVA010001424.1:0-140000 GCA_037957365.1 Torreya grandis | reverse complement strand
ATCCTCCTTACAAGTTGGGGGTCTCTAAAGACTAGTTGAGTGGGTTATTGACTAGGTAGGGGTTGGAGCTATTTGTGGGATTGGTGGCTCAATAAATATTGATATATTGATTATAGGATAGTGTTATAAGTTGTTTTTTATTTTATTTTATCCCCCATTATGGTTTACCACATATATCTTATGTTCATGTGTTGATATCTTACTTCTTGTCTATATGATTGCTTCTTTATGCATTGTTTGCTTACTAAATTAGTTTGAAAGTCTATTAAAAATATATGGAATTGAAAATAAAGATTTTAAAATGATCCCCCATCTTAGTGGTTCTTATTCCAATATTTTTTGATCATATTAGTTCCTTTTAATAAGGCTTGACAACTTGAAGGTGACCCTAGAAGCACAATATGGCCTTGCAACTAAGGAAAGAAAATCAAGATTTGAAATATGTGATCAAAGTTATTGAAAAATAGATATATACTTTGAAGGGTGACATAGACAAAGATGTTGAAATGGATGATAAATTCATCAAGGATCTTAAATATAAGTTATTTATTACTAATTAAAGCATAAATTAAAGAGAAAAAATTATAGATAGTTCAAGAAAGAATTGGAGGAACTCATAGTCAAGATGCACAAGTTTCAAGAGATTGAGAAATAAAAAGAAAATTTAGATCAAGTCAAGAAATATGAAGACGTGAAGGTAAACATAATAATATAGATGAGATATCCAAATTCTATGTTTTATGCCTATATATTTAATGGTCATTTTTATTCATGTAAATAGTTTGGTAATAAAGCAAGGGATTGTAGGAGGATAAGAAATTGGTCAAAGAAAGATTACTATCCACATCAAGAAAAATGATTGAGTAAGGTTATTTGATTTAATTTTCAACATGTTGGTCACATTGTAAGTTTATATAATATCATATTGGATAAAACCTCTAGTCATATCAAGATGACTGATACCCCTAAAAAGGTATAGAGACCAAAGTCAACTGGCACTAAGTATGATGAGCATATCAGTCAGAATGTTTTATTTGCACAAGTTGATAAAGGATCATGTAATAATATTGATCAAGAACCTCTTTTACCAGCATATATTGATGATACATTAGAAGTAAATATGGAAGTCAAAAGTAAGGATGATAAGGAAGTAATATCTAATCACATTAAGACCATGAATCAAAGTGAAATGTTTACTAAAAAGGAATAGGAATATATTTTATTAGCATGTGTTGTAACTACTTAGAAAGGTGTGTAATAGGTATATGTCTAAGCTTATAAAAATAAAAATAAGGAAGATGTTTAGTCAAAATAAGACATCAAGTCTAGAAAGTTTTTAATCAAGAGGAAGATCAAGAGAATCATAGAAAAAGTGGAAGACTGGGGGTCTCCTAGTTATACATTATTTTAAATCTATATGAGTTAAGGTATCTCTATCTAAGATTCATATATGCATTCATCATACAAAGAAGTGAGTGGTGTATTATTAAAGAGATAAAGAATTTTTGTTTGAGCTCTTAGGTCACTCAGATCTATTTGTAACCCTATTTTAAGGTTTGGATAAAAATAACCATATCTTGAGTTTGAGCCTTTGGTAAGTGTTAAGACTTTATGTTCTTATCCTATGAAATATGCCTCAAGTGTTTTTGGAGTCCTTGGGGAGAGATAAAATTGAACATGTATGTGGAATTTTTGAATTATTTCTTAATTCAATTATCTTATTTGTAATTCTTATATGAGTGAAACATGATGCATAGGAAGAAAAGATAGACCAAGTGGAGTGAGAGCTAAGGATTGGTATATAAGACCAATGATATTAGAAGTGGGATTTTAGAAATGGATTCTAAGTCATAACCAATGACCATATGTTTATAATCTATGATGAATCATCATTACAAGGTCTGCACGTAAAGTATACATCTGATTTCCTATCTAGCTGAGTAGATCTTGAAGAGAATAAGGTTTCCAAGATCATGAACATGACATAAGTGTCTTAAGGGCATAAGAAGATGATAAGAATGAAGTGGTAAATTTGAGGAATGATAGAGACTGGGTGTTTTTATAGACCTAGTATGGCTATATGTTAACCAAGAAGATGCCTTGTAGTGGTTTGAACCATGATGGATTGTGATGCTTGAAGTGAAGATTTATTCATTCAAGGCATGATATTCTTGTGAAATATGTTGTAAATATCTAATTTTTGGTTTTATATGGCATGATCTAGGTGGAGCATAGAGTTAGAGGGAGTTAACTCAGGTCTCTTGAGAAGCTTAAAGAGAAGTATGCATGAACAAAGAGGGAGCTTTCTTGTTATGTGAGTCATCAGGTTCAAGGATCATTGGACTATGTATGGATGATCGTGTGAGAGTGAAAAGATAACATGATAGTTGTAGAGACCCTTTGTTAATAATTTCATAAGGAGAAAGAGATCATATTGATGGAAAAGTTTGTTGCTAAAAGGATGGTCAAGTTGAAGTGTGTTTACCATTAATATGGTTTTTCATCAATCATAAAGAGGGATATTACTGTAATTTGTCATTGATGTTAAGGTGAGAGTGGACATTAATATGTGGTTGACTATCTGAGCTTGCTAATATGGATTTGAGTAATCTAATGGAGTGTCATTGATGTTTTAAAATTGATCTAATGGGAGAAGCTTTGTATTCTATATTAGACATCTAGAGATCAGTAGTGATCTATAGTATGTGTCTTGAAGATATCAAAATGGTATGACGCACAACATGTATGTTTGATGGCCTAGCTCTTAAGCATGGAATAAACATGGTGAGGCATCATGATCAGGTTTCAAGGATTGTGAGCCTATGTAAGCATGGTATGATATCATTTTACATATTTTTTAGGTTATGAGAATAATACAAGAGGTTTAAAAGTGTGACCAAGGTCCAAATATAACTAGAATTCTTAGGCCTAGTGTGCAAAGAGACCTAGTGAGGCTTGATGAGGTGTCAAGTTGAGTTCTCACGGTGGATAGGGTTCATGTGAGCTTTAACATTGGTATAATGAGTTTTTTAAATAATTTTGACCAATTATAAGTTCCTAAGTTTAAGTATAAATCAAGAACATGAGTTTGAAATTCCCTTATGTATGCAAATTAAAGAGTTGTAGATTTGAGTAGGAACTTTTGATGCTCTTTGGCATGTGTAATAGTTGCATGAGAAGCTGAGATATTTTTTAGAGATGTAAAAGTATCCTATAAATGATTTTGATGCATTAGGAAGTAGTTTCAAGGATAATACTATATGAATAATTGTTAACACCAAAATTGGTCTAAAACCCTCATTAAACCCTTATAATGTCCTGATAAGGAAAATCTTCTTGTAAATGGACCAAAATTAATTGGAAAGTATATTTTAGTGATTAGATGCGGTATAGGATGCCATCAGGAATCTAAAAGTGGTAGTGGATTATCAAGACAATTGTGAAACCTATAGAAAAACCCTTATTTCTTAGTAATTTTGTATAGTAGGAAGGGTTTACTAGGTCAAAGAATGAAAATAATTGGAAGAAAATGTTTGATACTTTTAGTTCATGCCAATGATGATTTATTATAAGGTTATAAAATTCATTTTTTTAAAAATGGTCATGGAAGTTGGACTATCACTAAACTAGGCTAATAGTGAAGATAGTGAGAAAAACCAGAGTGAGAATGTGTTTAGGGATAAGTTACAGTAGACTAGGAATAGATCCAATAGATTGAGTTTATTATTCAATACCTATAACTATTGTTCATATTGGTTATATGAATTTAATGTCATTAAAAATGATACAAATATTATTCATAAGATGGCTTGTTTAGAGAGGGTGGATTGTGAAGGTGTAAGTTTCAAAGACTGATCTATATATTTCACATTTGCTATTATAAATCCATACCTTTATGATTGAATACATTCTAAGCATGTTTTAGGAAAATATAAGTGTATTATAAGTTTAAATAGGTGTCTACATAGATGTTGTAAGTCATGTTAACCATGATTGGTTCTTAAGACAGATTGACAGTTCCAGGTATGCAAGATGAAGTGAAGAGTTTGAGACTCTATGACATAAGTTGATGTATCCAATGAGTATTATTTTTTTAGGACATATTTGAAATATAAATTCTTTATTAAATGTTTTTAATCCCTTTAAGGAGTTATAATGTGGAATCAAAAATTGTTTATCTATCCATGTAAGGGAGTCTTGAGAAATTGGTCTAAAAGACCAATGTTTGAGACAAGAATAATTGATCTATCTATTAGAGGGTGATTTATAGATCATAGAGGAATATTAATGTTATTTATAAGATATTTAAGTAACCTTATAAGTGATAAAGATATCATTAATTATTAATATGTTGATAGTCCTATTGGCATAATTTATTGAAGTACCATTATAAGTTCTAAAGATAACATTCATTATGACTATGTTGATAGGCCTATTGGCAGTTCTAAGTACTCATCTATAAGAGATGAGTTTGGGATGTTTTGGATAGTTTTAATGATATAATTCATATTAATATGTTATATAAGTATATTAGGTTCATTATAATTAATTTATAATTAATTTTTATCCCTATCCAAGTGTGGAGAGTCAAATGCTCTTGACTATACATTGACAATGTTTGACAGTTTTGAGTAAGCCTTTTGCAAGAGTGTGTTTGAAGTTTGTTTCTTTATTTGGTGATGTAAATTATACACAGTGTTGAAAATTAGGTCATTAAATATATATTAATTTTATTTTTTTACTATATAATGTGTCAAAGTTGAACATATGCTTGAGTTGTGTAAAAATATATTTTATGGGTGTGTGCAAACCTAATTGTAAATAGTCCTAATGGCATGGTTCAAGGATTCATATAAGCTAAAATGTGGTATGTACATATGTGAATGATATAATGGGTCTATTTTAGGTATATTTAATATGTTTCATGTTTTTTTAGAGGTTCAAGGTGTTTTAAGGAGGCCTAAGTGAAACATGTGCTTAAAGAAGGCCTAATTGCATTAGGTCTCTATTAGGGCTAATGGTGTTTTAGCCCTTAAGGGATATGAAAGACATATGTGATGATTTTTTCACCTATGAATTTTTTTTATGACTCATTACAAGGGTAATACAAGTGTGGATAGGTTATTGGATGACCAAGATGGGTAAAATTAAGGTTCAAGTATAAATGCAAGGCATAATAGGCCTATTTGAGCTAGTTAAGTGTATGAGAGAGAAAGCAAATAAAATGACTCATTGAGGAGAAAAATTAGGTTATGTAAACCATAAAAATAATTATAGTATCAATCATGAATATATAATAGATTTTTTTCAAGTGGATGATAAGGTTAGCTGACCTAATGAGCCTAGTAAGAGGCATATTGAGTGAGTGAACCTAGAAGGTTATTTCAGAGGGGTAGAAAGTCAAGGAGAGATGAATGAGTTGAACTATATTGGAATAAAATAAAGATACACCCTTGGTGTGATATATGTGTGTGAAAAAGAGTGTAATCTAGGTAAATAAGATATAAGAGATGAAGAAGAGGTCACCATCAGTTGATTAAGCAACAAGGTGTCTTGAGGTGATCAAGCTTGTCTTCTCTAGGTTGGTGCTTAGTCAAGATGGATTTGGATATGCCTTATATGTTGGATATTTTATAATTTTCCTTGAATAGTATTTTTTGTTTCCAAGTCACTTAGGGGGTTGGATCTTCCTTGCAAGTTAGAACTTGTTAAAGACTAGTTGAGTGGGTGCTTGACTAGGTAGGGGTTGGTGCCTCACTAAATGTTGATCCATTTATTATATGAACATATTAAAATTTGTGTTTTAAGGGGTTTTATCCCCCAATATGGTTTCTCACATATCTCTTGTGTTCATGTGCTGATATCTTACTTCTTGGCTATGTGATTGCTTCTTTATGCATTTCTTGCTTACTAGATTGGTTTGAAAGTCTATTTAATGATATATGGAATTTAAATTAAAGTTTTTACATTAATTCAACCCCACTTTTATTTTTTTTGCTTCCAATAAAGGTTTTATCCATGATTAATATTTTCCAAGTGTATAAGACTAATTTATCATGTAAAATCTATATTTAGCATCTATACTTCCATTATTTCTAAAAAGTATTATATGTATGTATATATTTATTTATGTAATAATGTATAAAAAATTTAATATTAAGTATAAAAATGAAATATAAATTAAGTAGATAAAAAAATATGATAAAAAGAAGTGCAATAATAATTGTAAGAAAGACATCAAATGTAGACAAATATATACAAATCTAAAAAGACATAATATGTGTAAAGATGATGATAATAATAATAATAATAATAATAATAATAATAATAATAATAATAATAATAATAATAATAATAATAATAATAATAATAATAATAATGATAATGTGGGTAGAAAATACAAGCTAGAAAAATGAGAAAGTAATATCAAATGTAAGGAAATAAAATGCAATCTAAATAGAAAATGATGTGAAGAAAAAGTTATCAAACAAAATATAATGTAAAATGGATAAACATTTAATTTAAATAAAACATAACATTTATAACTCGTGAAAATATTTTAAAATAATTGTAAAACATCCAATTAAAGTAAATAAGATAAATTCAAGGAAAAAGTGGCATGGAAGTATGTTTTAAATGAGAGTAAAAATAAAATGCAGGTATACATTTTTTTCTCTAATTAGGATATAACTTTGAGATGCATGATATTAAGATATGGAATTCAAGCATACATCTAAATGTAAAAAATTTATATTTATTTTTATTATTTGAAAAGTGGCCTATGCTAAATATAGTAAGTGGTACAAAGGGATGAATACTTAATTTTTCATTGATTGTATGAGTGTGACTGTATTATAGAAGTGAACATTAGGATAAATTATTCCTATGGTTCATTTTATAGAAATTATTATTTGTCTATGCTAGGTTAGTTCCATAGATTTGGGTCAATATTTCTAGTTGTGCTGACTTACTAGTTTGTAATGCCCTGAATGGAAGTAAGGTAAAGTTATCATATAGTCACCTATTCCCTATATATGATTTCTTTATGTTTATGATTATGAATCTTGATGATGGAAGTATCTCCAAAAATCAATATCATTTTCCTTGGAGTGGTATTTGTGCTCGTGAGGGATATAAACACATAAAAATGGGAATGTGAAATGGGATGACCTGACCCCAATAACCCCAATTTTATGATATACTTATATCTATGTATTTGATACTTCAATGAGGGAAATAAATCCATACATAATTATGTCATGTAGTGTGATTGTAAAAGTATTCTCCTTCTCTATATGTATGCATCTAATGAATTATCTTTGATACTTGATAACTATTACTTTGACATGGCTTTATAATGCCTCAAACTTGGATTGCAACTAGTCTTAGTGATAGGCTTGTACTTCAAGAAGAATAATGTAAAATAGATGTATATTAAATAAGTACATAGTATAATTTTAATATTACCTTTATTTATTTATATATATGGATCCATTTGAATAATTTTTCATGCCCCCAACATGCTAGGCTAATTGGATGACCTTAAGGATAAGTTTTAGTTTATACTTTGCTTTTATTGGGATTAGGTCAATGTCAACTGCATGAAGTTAGTATCAATTAAATTTATATGTTTTGGTACCATTTTTATTATATTTGAAACAAATATTGAGGTCCTTGTAGGTGTGTAACACTAATAAATAAGGGTTAACTCATAAAATAACATGTAAGTGTGATAAAATGACAGATTATGTCCTTGTTTGTGTGCTTAAGTCATGCTTGGTAATTATGTGTCAATATTTACATTTTCAAGTACTAAAGACCATATTTTAGTATCTAAAATTAAAAAAATTAATATAAAACAAAAGATATGAATAAAAAACTAAAAGTAAATAAAGGACTAACTAAAAAATAAATGCTTGCATTAGGATGTTTTACAGAAAGTCACAACCATCTTAATCCATGAATAAAATTATGAATATGATGCTGATGTGAATATCATGATTTTTTTATGAGGATGGATACATATATTCCCATATTTTTTATGATTCAACACATGTAATAAAAATTCAAGAGGCATAATAATGAGAATTATGAGTCAAATGTGAAAAAAAATATAGAAAAAGGGAATTAAAGAAGAGGGAGGTCATCATCTAGAAAACATATTTGTTAAGGAGATATTATGGATGATAATATAAATATATATTAGGAAAAAAAACATAAATAAGATGATGATATCCTTAGAAAATAAAATACACTTTAATCATGTAGGCAAGGCTAATAACTTTCAATATCGAACATATAGGGCACCCTTCATAGAAAGCATAGATTTTAGGATAATAAGTGAATTGTAAATATAATATTGTGAAGATAAATTAATAAAGATTCAAAATAATCATATCTTACCACAACATGTTCCTCAATCCTTAGGACATTTATAGATCCATTAGTCATTGCAAAGAGTAGGTATTAGTGTGAGAAATTAGATGGCATTAATGAAGTGTCTCTCTCTCTCTCTCTCTCTCTATATATATATATATATATATGTGTGTGTGTGTATATATATATATATATATGTATATGTATATATATATGTATATATATATATATATATGTATATATATATATATATATATATATATATATGTATATATATATGTGTGTGTGTATGTATATGTATATATATATATATGTATGTATATATATACATGTATATATATATATATATGTATGTATATATATATATGTATATATATATATATATATATGTATATGTATATGTATATATATATGTATATGTATATGTATATATATGTGTGTGTGTGTGTGTGTGTGTGTGTGTGTGTGTGTGTGTGTGTGTGTGTGTGTGTGTGTGTGTGTGTATTCATACCACCCTAATATACTAGTTGAAAACAATCCAATAGACCCCAAATCTATCATGAGGTAGACTATGGGTTTTAAGCTTCAACTAGGATAGGGGCGTGCTAAACAATTTGATGGCAAAATTTGAAAGATGTTTTTCCTTTTAAATTTTCATTTTTTGTTTGATTTTTTTATCTTGGCTTATAAATTTTATGGATTTTTAAATTTTTCTCCTTTATACATATTCAAAAAAATAATGGATGCCAAAGATTATGAACATAAAATATCTTACACATACCCACTAAAGAATATAACTTAAGTACAAAGAAATTAGACACTCCTAGACATATAGTTTAAAAGATAGTGCACTTTATTTTGAGACCCAAATGTGCCTCAATGTAAAGAAGGAAAACAAAAAATTGGGACTTGAGATATCCCAAAAATATAAATGAAGACATGTTATTAAATGATCACAAGAAGGGATATTTTTACGTTAGATCAACTAGACATTCAAAGATATAGAGTTATATTATATTATATGTTAAATCATGTAACAAGTGCATAAATTATATAATAATCCTATGAGATTAGATGATATGAAGTAATATAGTAACAACACTTGTTGGTCTAGTTTTAGTCACATGCTTACCAGTCCTATGTGCACATATTCTAGGATACCAACAATTTACCTTCTTACATTAGCATATTTTGCATGAGGATCATACATGCTCAGAAAAAGTGTAGAGAGGGGAACCGAGGTAGTTCAGGGGTAGTTTTGTTAATTTATTTATATTCATGCATTATTATTTATTTACACCATTAACATCTTGCACACTTATAATTGTGCACTTGGGGTTACTTAATATGTTATTGGTCTACTTCATTAATACAATGTAATAAAATAACATGTACATATCCAATGCAATAACAAAATAACATTATTACATCAAAGTATTAATTCACCCATTAAATAAGGCAATAAAAAGTGTAATATATTATTAAACTAATCATGATAAAAATGATCTATCATAGCTACAACTGATTATGAAATCATAGTGAAAAATATACCCATTATATTAAATTTCATGATTACAAGGCATTCACGACACTTTACAAGTACATGATTTCACTAGTAGTCCTATATCTCCTCTAAATTATCCCTTTGGTTTACTAATTTTGTAGAAGTATTTTAATAAAATTATTAACCACCCAATTATCTTCCTCAGGTACCCACCATTTATAGGATTCAAAAGGCTCATATGAGTCAGTTTATAGATAAAATACCACCACTATATAGTTATTGTGTTAGTTGTCCACTTGTCAGCTATTTATCTAGACTATTTGGGGATATCTATCTCACTATTTGTAGTTACTACCCAAATACCTATTAGGATTATATTTTAGACATAACATATGTAGTTTATCTCCATGATCTCTACTATAGTTCATAGATTAATGCAATCTTGTTTGTATTTATAATATAGTTTTGACACTTGTACACATGGATTTTACCTTTATGATCTCACACTTAACTAGAAAATATTTATTATTATGTGAATGGATGTGTTTATGTTAGGCCTAAACACATTAATATCCTCTACTTAGGACTTTTTTCACTCATCTATCCTTTCCTTTACACTTATCTAATTTAAGGGTCAACATCACCCATAACATGGTTGTCCACCCTCAAATAACCAATTTATTTCTTTTTCTTAATTTCATTATTAAATACAATTACCTACAAATATAAATCATAAGAAACTAATTCATTTAGATTTACACTTTTCTATAATCTCTTATTCTTCATGCCTCATTTTCCTCTAAGGTTTTTCTAGTTCTCTTAAAGTAAGTAAAAATTTCATGTTATTTCTTTTCTTTCCTTCAATTGGGTTTCCCCACACCTTATGCATAAAAAAAGGTTGAATTTCCCCTTATGCACCTTGAATCAATATGCATCAACTCAAGATATTCCTCTTAAGGTGTGTGGATTTCATCTTAATCCCTGCTATCAGCATTTTCACTCACAAAAACCTTCCTATGATTATCCTTCATGCTTCACTTAGTCAAAATTATTATGCCTTTGTTTTTTAACCCCTACCTCATAGTTTTGCACTATCATCATGTATCTTTTATCTAGGTAAGTACCTCGTTTGGCATCAAATGAAGATAGACACATACTACAGGATGGTTGTCTAGTATCATTTATTTATCACTTTCCCTTTGAACTTCCCTATAGTTTGAGGTGGTTTTATTCATATACTAGCAAGTGTAGTAATATGGATACCATTTGTCTCCTCTCATTTCCACACCACCTCTTTTTATCTTTAAAGTACGTACATTTTTTTAGGTGCATATATTCATATCCTCTACCATGTGTTCTCTTAACCTATGGAGTTGATAACATTATATGATTTAAAATTATAATTTTCATCCTTGACCCACTTCCTCTTCTCCTCTAGGTCTACTCCTTGCACTTCTTTCCTTCTACCCATCCACATTTGATGGAGGGAATTAAATCTATATTTATCCATTTCCTATGCTACCAAATCTCTACCCATCCAAAATTGATGGAGAGAACTAAATCACTATTGAGTAACCTCATATCCAATAATTTTTTTGGAAGACTATAAATTTCTACTCCTCTAATTGATGATCTTATGAGTTATTCACCCCTCCCAACCCACTTTTCACTAGCTAAATGTTATTTCCATTGATCCTCACCACATAAAAAAATTAGTGGATAAATTTTGTTATTTATATAAGATAATTTGTGGGGTGTTTATCCATCTAATTGAAAGGGTGATTTTCCCTTTAGTTATGTGATAGGGGCTCTTAGCATCCCCTGAGGATATCTTGGCTCTTACTTTTGTTCTCCCTTTATCTAAGCCTCTCAAATTATCTTTACCATTTCTATCTTACAACATTTTTGGTCTCAAAAACCATGCCAACAACATTAAAACTTCTTAAACATCAACCTTCTTCATCAACATATTTACTTAAAAATCCTTGCCATGGAATGAATGCCCCTATTTATATTTTTTCAGTTGGAAGTTGTCCTTATAGGAGTTCTCCATCCATTTTTTAGACTCCTATTATTATAAGGTATTTTAATTGAGTCAAACCTTAGTTCACTCATTTCTAACATTACATGGCTGAGTTATGATTTGATCCACTAAATTATGATAGCAATTAATCCCACTATCTTTGCAATCCTTTTATAGCTATCAAATTTCTAGATGTAGAGTTTTCTCTTTATCTTACTCTTCCATTGAAATTTGTGCCCACCACTTCATGTTATACCTTCTATATTTTCTATACAACATGGATTTATCCCTGCAAGTTTTAAATTAACACCATGGATTTACCCATCACCTTCTCTTGGAACACACTATCTAGAAAACATGCCATTGGGGATTTTGGGTACACCACTTTGGCATATGACCTCTTAGGCTCATATTTTATCCTAGCCGTTTCCTTTAAAACCACTACTATCTATTATTGTTTAAAAACATATATGTGGTGGATCTAGGAGGAATATAGAAAAGAATAAGTACAAAGGTGATAAATAGATCTATAAGAAACCAATTAATTGTAAAAGTCAAATAGAGCATATACTAGATTTATTATTCTAAAAAATAATAAAAATATAATTTTTAAAACTATGATAGATATTGAAATACTAATGAAAACAAGGTAATTATCTAAATCTAACGCTAATATAGACTATATCTAGAACCAGTAGAAATTAGATAAGGAGAATATTCTAGAACAGTTACCAAATTCTAGATTTAGTGCCTCTATATCCTCAAACACTTATGTTAGCCTTGGATGGTTGCATTGATACTAGGTTTGGGTTGAACATAGGTGTCTTATATGAAATACTTATTATAATATGATGTAACCACATGGATGCTTCTAGGTTGTTCATCTCCTTTGCTCTAGTGTATTTAGATATGGTTCATGGACTATCACTTCTTATCAAATAACAAAACTTTAGTCCATCCTCCTCATAGTGGCTATAAGAAAAATGGGTTAGTGGCACTTAGTTTTAATCCACTATAAATACCCCTATGTCAATGATCACTACCTACATAACCAATACTATCAATAAGGCCTCAAAATTATGTAGTTCTCCCCTTTATGTTGGATTATATGTGAATCATAAAATATGTGAAACGTAAGTATATGAGTGACCTTGATTGAAACTTTAAAAATTAGGTTCTTGGGTTTCTCTTTTAATAATTAAAACCTATTTATGATTTCTTCATATGATTGATATTAGATTAGTATAAAATAGGAAATCTTTTCTTCATCAAGTGCTTGATTGAATTATTTTGATAAGTTGCCTTGGTATGTGCTAGATATAGGTAAGTAATGGATGAGGATTGATGTTGTATTTATACCAATCCCTTTGGATAAATAACTTGAATTAAATCACTTAAGATGAATATTAGGATGAATTTAATTTTCAAATTAGATGACTTTAGGGCACTAGAAACTTACGTCATAGTAGTATACCTACATCGACATAGGTGTTTGTCTAAGATGCAAGTTTCTAGGGAGTAGGAAATTAGGTACATGCTAGGAAATTGTAGAGGCATAAAATAAGTAGGTTTAACCATTCTAAGAAATATAGAAGGATTGAGTCATCAAGACAAGACTGGTTAGATTAAGAGATAAGACAATGGGAAGTAGAGAGATATTAGATGTAACACTTGTGGAAGTGGAAAACAATCTATAACTGAGAGGAAAAACCAAGTTATAATTTTTATAAGTGTACAAGACTAAGGTTATATATAATTTATAAAAAGTATCTATATTTTATCCCCCTTTAATCTAGTAATGAAAATTCCAATTTATAGGAAATGAATGTGTACCGTGGTGTATATAACACACCTAGTCTTTGCTTGAGTCCAACTTGAGTGCTTTTTTAATGACTTAACTATAATTAAGATCATGCTATAATATATAATAAATGCATATGATTTGAAACAAAAATAATTTGAAATTATTGAAATTTAAATAGTAAGGTTTAGGAATACACTTGTGTATTGATGCAACTATCTTTTATATTAGAATATTGGTTTGGAATATGTATCATTATAAATCACTAAAACTAAGATTAGGATAAATATATAAATCTATAAAGTGCATATATTTAAGTATATATATAGATAGATAGATATAGAGAGATAAGAGGGCAAATGCTCCCAACCTTAGAGCAAAGATGAATTTCCACATGGATGATGAGATTAGTTCAACCGTACAACCCAATCATACTTATAAGCTATGGAATGTGAGTGAACCAAGTTATCTCACACTATCAAACTGATGAGACTAGATGATAAAATCAATTCCAACTTAAAACTTGGCAAGACTAAATGATTTAGTCATCTCAACCATACAAAAAATAAAACTAACTATTGTAATTCATTAACTCAATATAATTTTTGAAAGTCCAAAATGGTGGGTTGTAATAGTCCATAAATGTGTTTATAATCTAAAATTTATTTGATTTTTAAAATATTGGGTGCACATTTCATAAAATATACACCTTATATATTTTTCATTCTAAAACTACGTATAAAAGTGGTACCAATGTATATAATTCCAACACAAATGTGAATCTGAATCATGTAGCTATTTACTTTGGCCAATTTGGAAATTTGAACAAGTGTGGGTGACATGTTACCATATCATGCCATAACTATACAAAGAGAAATATGAAAATTTATATAAGTTATAATGTGTAGGACATGTTTCCAAAACATGACCTAACTATAATCTAGGTATGCTAAATACTATATAACTATGGAATATATGTTTCTAAAACATGCCCCCAGTATATATCTAAAAATATGAATGTGTTAAAGCCATGTCTCTATGGCATTTCCTCCATGGAACCTCTAACTATAATGTGTGAAATACATTCCTCTTTGACATGCTCCCACTGATATGCCCCCCTTTTGAGGAGAGGTAAGAATAGGAATGGGTAGTTACCTCACCTCAAATGGATAAGATAACCATATAACTATGAATGAACCATGTATCATATATGAGAACATGTGTAGTACATGTATCATTGAAGCGTATATAATGTGATCACATCAGATCCTAAGATGCATGATAAATATCATGAAAATATATAGCTATTAACAATATAATATCAACAAACAAATTAAGTACACACATAAGAGAACTCAAAATCAATTCAAAAGGCAAAGGTTTAAAGGGACCAAAAATAAGGGGCATGTTCAAATGTCATATAATCAAATGGAAATGATTTAGTCATTTATTCAAAAATAAATAATGACATATTCAAATGTCCATATAATAATCAATGACATATTTAATGTCAAAGAAACAAACAAAGGTAAAGGCGCCACAAATAATGAGGCATATTCAAATTTATAGTAAAAAATGTCAAGTACATAGAATGTCAAGTACATAGAATACCAATACAAATCATAGTAACCCATGGATCCAATGTGTTAGTAAAAAAATGTCAAGTACATATCATATCCAATACACTATAGAAGATATACGCATATATAAAGGTATGTGTAAGTACATAAATGAACTCAAAACATGGTAATTTAAAGTGACCATAAAATGATATAACCTAGAAGTATTGTGATAATAGAGATGGATGTCCCCAATGTTTTGGTGACATGAGTAGAGGGAAATACCAACATCCATACAAGTATAAACCATGCATATGTGTATTCCTATATCTTGTTCAAGTAGAAGCATGGAACACATGTGTATATACATGTAATTTATATTATATCCATCAACATGGAACTAACACATAGATTCCAAGGGGCTAATAGAATATGTAGATGATGAGAACATTTTTGTATTTTTGAATGTTTTGATATTTTTTTTGTATTTTTTAAATATTGTGAATAAAATAACTATCATATGATGCCATCCAAAGGGTGGTCATAGATATCTCCCCATTATGAACCTAGTGTAATAAATTAGTGACTCTACCGAGGAGCATGTATAATTTTAATATATATCACTATGGCATTTTTGATTATATGCATGTGTAAAATAAGACTTTATGGTCTTATATGAATAGTATGTGTAATAGGAGTAGGGGTTAATGGAACCCATCATTGATTATTCTATGGTTTCTTTGGAATATTAGTAATAGGAACATGTGTAGGTGCTATGGAAATATGAATGTGGTGTATAGGAGATGAAGATTCTATGGAATCCATTTTATGTATTTGATGTAATTTTCTCTTAAGTAATGGATACCTATTAAATGGAAATTCTTTTTTATTACCCTTTTGTTATAACTTATCATTATTAGGATTTATAATTAACTACATGGGTGTAAATTTCTCTTTTTTAAGAGGATGCTCATATGGAATTATAGAAACTATAATTACCTAATTGGCATGAATGCATTTAACATACCCATGTATTATAGAAGGTACTTCTCAAATATTATGTATCCAAGGGTATCTCAATAACATATGAAAGACACCCTAAAAGGTATAACTAAAAATGTAGTAACCACATGTGCAATATCCACCCATTAAATTAATTCAATCTCACCAATTACTTATTATGAGATCCTATCAAATGTTCTAAATGATTTGGTAGAAGGGTGTAAATCATGGTGATATAACCTAAGTGCATAATTAATTTCATGGTGAAAAAATTATTTATTGCACCATTATCAATAATAACACTACATATAGGGTGTTTAAAAGGGTATGATTAAATGAATAAAGAATAAAGATCTGAATCATCATCCTTAACCTCACTATCATTTAAATTAATATAATTTATCTAAGCCATAAGAGGTATATGCCATAAATAAGTAATAATAATACCATCTAATGAGTTCCCATAATGTAATGGAGGTGGATGTGCATTGTATGTCATTTACACATTTGGTTCTTTCTTATAATGGTCATGTAAATCATTGTTAAATATTTTATTTTTTTGGTGATCACGAGGTTATGAACCTAATTCCTCTAGAGGATAATCAAATTTAATTTTATGGTCATTGAAAATCTCTTGGATCTTATGCTTGAATGTAAAAACTTTATTAATAGAATGCCCTAGTCCGGTGATAATCAAAATAAGTATTTTCATCATATCTGTTGGGTAGAGCTGACTCATATGAACCTATATAAGATGAGGGAGAGATATAATATGACACTATCATAGCCACATGCATAATTAAGCTTGTGAATTAGATAAGAATGTAATTTATCTCCTTAGTACATTAGATAAGACAAGATGAGTAGGCTACTATGAAACTGTATTAACCATGGTTGTTATTTCCTTGTTAGGATCAGGAGGTTATACCTTATAAATTGGTTTTATTGTAAATTAGGCATTGGGTATAGATGTAATTGGTGTTTTTTATTCATAATTAAGTTTTTTCAATGAGATAAGTTTCATTTCATGTTCTTGAAGATCATGACATATGTCATCAAAAGATTTAAACTTTTTAAAAATGATATAATCATGTAAAGGAGCAAGAAAACTATTTTTTAATGTCTTAAAGTTATTTATCTTATATAGGATTAGACATTTTAACCAACATTATATTTTACCTCAATACATATTAATTGATAGGTTCATTGGTTCCTTATTTGAATTTTACAATTTGGGCATAAGAAACCTTTTCAGAAATGTTAATAACGAAATATGCCAAAAAATTATCTATAATAGGTTTAAATGCATTTATGAATTAGAAAGGTAAATAATATAACCACCAAAAAGTATAGTCCTTGAAGTTCTTTAGAAATAATTTGGTCAAAATTTCATCATTAGAGGCATAATCAAGGCATGCCACATAAAAATATTGAAGATGCTACTTAGGATCACCCTTGCCATCATAAAATGGAAATTTAGGTACAACAAAACTAGTTGGAAAAGGGTAGAAAACATCTCAAGTGTAAGAGGGTTATGTAGCATATGTTGGGAATTAATAACATGAGGAGAAATTAAAGATTTTTATTCAATTTTTGTAACTTTGTCCTCCAAAGTATTTATAACTTGAAGGAGTTTTTGAATTGTAGACCCATTGGGGTTTAAATTTAAAAGTTGAGTAGTCACCAATGGATAAGTGAACATGGTTTGAGTAGTAATAGTCGTTGAAACAGGTGTTTGAGTTGAAATATTTTTTTTATCCCCATATTAGATGTAAAAATAGTGTTTTTAGGAAGCAAAGGTTGAAATACCTATTCTATTACCCCATTAGAAGTATTAGGTTGTACCATGCTCAAGGGGAGGATTATTGGTATATGAAGATGATCCATACCTCTAATATCATGATTAATAGATGGACCTTCTTGGTCATTTATTCTTTTTTTATTTTTAGTTTCTAATATGGTTTTGAAAATTTCATCAAGATATTTAGGATCTTGATTAATATACTCATGAAATAATGCAATTACTTTCACTTGCTCATGATTTATTTACTCATGTTCATTGGTTTTATTAGAATATGGTTTTCATTATCAAATTCTTCTTCTATGATAACTTTTGTCACCAAATCTCTCACCCTAGAACAAGTTATTTAGGATTCTTCTATATTTGGGAAACATGGGAAAATTTTAAGGTATGTGGGTTACCTATATTGGAAATGAGCCTCTAGGTTCAAGGGCTAGCTCCCTGAATATATTATGTAATGCTTATCACTTAAACTACTACTTATGGGGAAAAGAGTAAGAGAATACATAAATTAAATCTAATATAAAGGAGTTGATGTACCAAAAATATCTTCCACATGACCATCATATTTCTACCACGATGAAAAAAATCATACAAACTAGTTTCTAAGTCTTAATAGGTTCTATCATAAGTAGTTCAATATATATGTGAGATGTGGGTAGCAGTATAAGGAAAGTGAACCGGAGGGAAAATTTCACACTCCAAGGATAATCATACACTATTAAACTATTTACACACTATAATACACTCTATGTGACCTATTAGACTAAGAAATATTACTCAAACATGAAAGGATAAGGGAAGGAAGGATAGAGGATTATCACTTCTCATCACCATACATCACTTGTAGACATAGAAATTTTTTCAAAACTTAGAATAATTGGTAACATATGACATTAGTCTAATAGGGATTCACCATACATGGTGTGGTCTCTTTTTATAATAGCTCAAAAGTTATAGAAGAAAAGCAAAAAGATAAAGGGAGTTTTGGTGCTTAAAAGGGGAATCAATTAGTTCAAACATTTTAACCATAGTTGTAATTTCTTCTACAAATTATGCTCATTCAAACCTTTTGATTAATCTAGGTCACTTCAAGTGGTTACATGATTACCTTATCCCCTCATTGATGCTCCCTAACAATTGTAATAATGGGGTTAAGTGGTTTCAAGATAAGTTATAGAATTAATGTAGTTAGAACAATTAGATCCATCTATTAAAAATTTATCCTAGTGATAACTACTCCAAACTAGTTTGTCATGGCATGCATAGTAGAGGGAAGGGTCCTTTTCATGAAGTTGGTTCTAGAGATGAAACTAGTGGAGCCAATGTGTATTCCTTCATGGAATTATTTGAAATATTAGCACTTATTCAAACTAGATCATGCTTGAACTTATTCTTATGTTCATTTTTTTACTATAGATATAAAACCAATCTCAAATAATTGGTTTTCCTATAGTCATTATATTATGCCACTCTACTTGATGCATAGTTCATATTAGGTCCACATAGATCCATTATGTCATTGTAGGAAGTAAGGGTTTATAGATGAATGGACCCTTATTTAAAAGATGGTGAACATAGTCACAAGTTTGAACCCTGCACACCACAACTCATCAAAATAGAAGCCAATATTAGGATCTAATGGTGTCTTTTATGTTCCTTATGCCTATCTACATCAATGTGTCCTTTTCATGGCATTCAAATGAGCTTTGATGGTAGAAAGATGACCATGCAAGACCCATTTTCTTATATCAAAAATGGATTCTCAACCTATATCAAAATTCTTGGGCTCTCCTTTGTCCTAATTAGTTTTTGAGATCTAACTCAGCTTATTGGCATATTGACGTTTGCTCACACTATCAATCTTGATTTGTATGATCAAACATCAACCATCGATCTTTCCCTTGACTTGTCAGATTTGTCTAAGATTATGTTATATGTCAAACATGCATTGATTCTCAGGATCTATTATTAGTATTTTAGCCTCACATACTTATGCCATATGTCAATCTATCAAGCTCCTTGATTGTTTGACTCATCACGTGTTATGGGATCAAGTTGTATGATGTAATACAAACCATTATATTAATTAGGACCCACTATTAAAATCTAAGAATTAATTTATGAGATTAAAATTTATGTCCTAACTCCCATAAAATAAGGTTCATGTGACTATCATTGACATTTATGCAACCATCAAATTTAAGCTCAAAAGGATTTATTTTGCTTGAGCTTAAACTTGATGTTATCATAAATGTCTTATTTTATAGATCTAACTTTATAAGATTACAAATTGAGCCAAAAATCTCACATAGACTTGGAAATTTTAGAGAATGTTTATGGAATTTAGAAATAAAATTGAACATGATCTACTAGCTATGTGAGGCTTCCTACATGAAGATAAAAAAATGCACAAAAGATCTAGTTTGTTCCTGGATGGCCTGGCTCCCTACACTCAACAAGTTGAAATTTAAATATTTATATCTCAAGATAGAAGGTTCATTGAGATATGAAATTTATATATCATGATATTATCACTAAATATATTTATCACATGTGGTCTAATGGTCATGTGATGCTTTTTATCATATTTAAAAATTTCACAAGCAAGCTATGCCATTCTAGTTCTATGTGACATCCTGATAATGGTCTAGCTTCACAAATCTTATTTTTGAGCTATTACTTGATCTTTGAAATCTTAGATGAATTCATTAAGGTATAATAAAACCTATTTAATGCTCTAACTACATTAATCACCATGAAGACATACCACTTGCATATATGACCCTAAAATGACCCCTAAGACACCAAATAAGAAAAGGACCAAGCTAGAATATGATCCAAGATAGAATGGCATATGAAATGACATAAAATGAGATAAAATCATGCCCTATGACATTATAAAAAATCCCCTATACAAGGTTATAATTATAGAGGGTTGACCCATTTTGGCCTATAGGAAAAAATGGTCAACAATAACCTCATTAATATATTTTTCATTCTCAACATGGGTATCATCATGATCTATAGGATTAGGTCCCTCATTAGTTTGAGATAATTTATGTTGTATGAGGGTAAGATCATTGTTTTTAATAGTCACACCTCATAATGTAGGAATACACCTAGGTTGCATGCAAAAAAATATAAGTAGGAAATGAAGAACTACAACAATTTAAAACCCTAGTTAACTAAAAACCCTAGGAATAAAAAATGTTTTCATTCATACAATTCAAGTTCACCAAATGTTTAACCCTAATAATATAGATGTGGGGGATATATGATTAATAATATAGAAATTAATAAGCCCAAGGGTGATAAATAGATCTAGCAACCCAATTAAGTACAAAAATTAGATATAACATATACTAAATTTATTATTTTGAGATATGCTAAAAATGGAAAGTAAAGCAATTTTATATATTGCAATGCTAATGAAAACAAGTTACATAGCTGAATTTGATGCCAATAAAGGTCTAGATCAAGAATAGGTAGGAAATAAACTAGTGTAATATTATGGAACAGTCACCAAATTTTGTATTTATTTCCTCTATAACCTCAAACACTTTCATCAACCTTGGATGGTTGCATCAATGCAAGTCTCTATTTTGGACATAAGTGTCCTTTAAAAAATACTTTATAAAACATGATGAAACCACCGAAATGCTTATGGGTTTTTCATCATCTTCACTCTAGTTCATTCAAAGTTGGGTAATGAATTGTCACTATTTGTTAAGTATAAAACCTTAGTTTTTCCTCCTCATAGTGGTTGTGGGAAAAATGGGTTAGTGGGTACATGGTATTGAGTTGACCCAAAGACCCCTCTCTCAATGAGAAATTCCTACATAAAAAATATTTTGAACAGGGCCTTAAAATTATGTATTTCTCCCCTATGTTTTGGATTGTATATGAATCATGTAATATGTGTAAAGTAAGTACAACAATGGAATAGCTTATAACTTGGTAAATTAAGCTCTTGGGATGATATTTCAATTATTCAAACCTATGTATGTATTATTCCTATGATTTATATTAGAATAAGATAAAATAGGAAAGGTTTGATTTATCAAGTGCTTGATTCAATGCTTTTGATAATTTGCTTTGGTCTATGATAGGTGTAGGTGAGGAATTAATGAGGATTAATCTTGTATTTATACCAATCCTTTTGGAGAAATAACTTACACTAGATCACTTAGGCTAACCATTATGATATGTTTTATTTGATAATTAGATGACTTTATGGCATTGGACACTTGTGTCAAAATAGGACACCTACATCCATGTAGGTGTTTCTTTAGGCTACAAATGTATAGGAAGTATGAAAGTAGGTATAGGCTTAGAACTTTCAAAGGCATAAGATAAGTATGTTTTAAGAATTGTAGGTAGGAAATAGTTCAAGGTCATCAACATAAGACTAGTAAAACTAAGAGATAGGTCAAGGGGCATTATATAAAGAAGACACAAGACTTGTGGAAATGAGAATAGAGTAAAAACCAAGGTCTAAGTTTTCCACCATGTCCTCTAGTACAACCTATAACCACATTACTACCCATAGTCATCATAACCATTTCTAGGTTGCCCAAAATAACCTTGATGTGTTTCTCATTGGTTGGATGGTATTATAATTAAATATCACATGCTTAGATCCCATACAGCATGGAGTGCATCAATCACCTAACAAACATCAATATTAGGGGTGGAAGAGCAAAGAATATTACAATACAGGGATACCTTGGTCTATTTTTCACATTGAATATGAGAGTAATTATGCATATCATAGCTCTTGTAGTAAATTTTTTCATGAGATTACTAATAAATGCACATTTAACCTTAAGAAATTGTTTTTGTTATGCCCTTGCATCTCATAGTATGTGTACCAAATTCCACTATGATTATCATCACCTTGTTGTCTATCAATTTATAAAATTGTTATGCCATTGACATAATCTTCACCTCCATGAAAGGGATAATTACCATGTCTATGTTATTGATGACCTTGCTAGAAATTTGGCCTCCCAAACATAAATGCCAACCCATATAACCAAAAAAAATTCATGACACTCATCTAGGCTTTCTCATGGTGATTTTTTGCACTATCATGTCCTTATTGATCCTTTTTTAATCTTGATAGCACTCTTAGAAGTGTCATTATGTGTTCTAGATCCGATATGTGAATCCATTATGTCATGGCTACCTTGGGCATATTTGATGATGTGACAATGATAATATTGATCATAGAGTGATTAGTAAAGTTATGATGGTCTCTCTCAAGACTATAAGGATGGTCTTAAACATGTTTGATAGTTAAAAAGATCCCTAGAAGAAGATGAAATAGTTTGACAAGTTTGAGGCTCTTATCATTCATGATTTTTAGGGTTGTTTGGGTCATTTCAAGATGAGAATGTGTATTAATATCAATGTGGAGGGCTTAAAAAATCATTTTTTTAAAAATTATATTAAGCCTATTGGTGTGTGTTAAGACTATTTTCCATGGCCTTTCTATTCAAGTTTATCACAAAGACTCATTAGCCCTTTTAAGGCCCTTAAATGCCTCATATGGGTTAATATGCCTTATAAATATTTAGATAAAGGGAATATTCTAGTGTTTATTTGATTAAAAGGATCTTGAAAAGGTTACATCCTCATATTATAGCCAAAACTATTCATTTCATATCCTTAAAGGCCCATTTTGAAACTTATTTCCACTTCTCACCCACCAAGTAGACCCCACACATGCCAAATGTGTCTCTCCCACTTACCAATTCTATATATCCTATTTTAAAGTGTTATTTAACTCATGTTTCCCCTATTTTCATCTTTAAATAATGATAAAATGTTAGAGATCTAGATAAAATGTAGAAAATGGACTTTTCATGTGTTTCTTGTAGTTGTATGGACTATTCTATATAGATGAGGTTACGAGATTGCAGGTGGGTCCTTGTTTGGTATCTTGGTGAATTTTCATGGTAGGAGGATTCAGTATAAGCTAAAAACTATTCTCCAAACACCATCAAGCTCAATTGTATCCAAAGACAACCATTTAGGTTTGCATATGGAATGGATATGAGAGAGAAGGTGGAGATCTAAAATTTTGGGAAAAGGAAGGGACCTTAAATAGCTTCCATATTTGGGAATTTTTATCAGTTTGAATCTATCTCCTTTATGAACAATCATTAAAAAGGTAAGGTACTCACAATGCATTATTCATTCAATTAGGGTAATAGTTTTCATTTTTTAATTCTTTATTAAGCATGGTGAAATAGAAATAGGAGATATGAGAGCTTGTCATGAGTCTATACCACATTCCCACACTATTATCCAACCTCTTTTGACAAGTGTGGGAGTGTGGAAGCAAGCAAATCTCCTAGTTTCCTCGATTTGAAAAAGATAGATAGAATCCTCATGATATAGAGTTTCTAATTCATAGAATAGAAATGTGTTATTATGTTTTAGGTCTTATTTTAGGTACCTTTTAAATTTTATCTATCTCTCAAACTCATCAAAGTCAATAGATGGTAAAAATATCCTTCAAATCTTACCTTGAGGAAGATACCATGTGCATAGTGTCTCTTGTTTCAAAAATGTAAATAATGAGATTTGAGGAAACATAAATATTTGTTTGAAAAAATTACATTTGATTCATAATAAATACCATTTTAAATTATTACCCTACTACCTATTATTCATTACCTTAAACTCAATCCTATCCTCATCTTCAACCCTTTGGGGAAAAACCCTTTATGGACACCTACAAGCCTTGTGCAAGCTAAGGAGAGAAGGTTGGATATTAATATGGAGTATATATGGTTGAGAGACCTCAATGAGATCATATTGAGGCCATTAAAATATATAGAGGAACATAAGTAGGAATTATGGGTTGGAAACAAGGCTAACATTTACCCAACCCTCCATAGAAGAGTAGACTCAATCAAGTTTCCATGAAAGTAAGACTTTAACTATAGGATTGAAAGGATATGACTACATGAGAAGGTTTTAGGAATATTTGAGGATTTAGAAATAATAGTTTTAGAGGTATACATAAATTGAATTCATCAAAGGTAATAATGAGACAATTTATTTTTAATGCTCATTCGCATAGTCCTATAAGCTTGAAATCACCTATAAGCAGAGTGAGGATTAAAGGATTGAACCCTAAAGAAAGAATGAAGATAAAGGATAAAATTTGGACATATATTATTTCCTAAAATAAAATTTAGTGTAGCATTTATGTGGTGGAGCTTCAAGGTCTATAAAAAACTCTAGGATTTATACAAGCCTATTTTAGACCTAAATAGGCCTAGAATAAGTTTGTACAGATCTATTATGGGTGTATATAGACTTGGAATATATTTGAGGATAATTTGTGTGTGTGTGTGTGTGTGTGTGTGTGTGTGTGTGTGTGTGTGTGTGTGTGTGTGTGTGTGTGTGTGTGTGTGTGTGTGTGTGTGTTTGTGTGTGTGTGTGTGTGTGTGTGTGTGTGTGTGTGTGTGTGTGTGTGTGTGTGTGTGTGTGTGTGTGTGTGTGTGTGTGTGTGTGTGTGTGTGTGTGTGTGTGTGTGTGTTTGAGAGAGAGAGAGAGAGAGTAAATAAGGTATATAAATGTTATAATTAAGGTACTCCTAGGTTGGTAAGAGAACCTAATGGTCTAACGAGGCTAAAAGGGCTTAGATTTGATACATACATGCCTCTACAAGAAGTCTTAGGAAAATAGGGTAACACGGTGAGAGTTGTGGTCCAAATTTTTTTTCAAAATATATATAAGTATAGAGGAAACCCATTTTAATTATGTTTATATCTAAGCAGTGCTTCAAGGTACCGAGAATGGTTATTTTCATGGATGACTTAAGTAGACCTAGTCACTATACACAATCATAATGTAAGATTGTTATCCATAGACAATCATCATCAAGGCAGTAAAGTGTAAGCATATATGTGAGATAAAGATTATTTAATTGTTCCATAAAAAAATTATAGTTTCAAAACTAATGGTCCCTTGAGGGAAGGAAGTCAAGTAGCCTACATAGGTTTATTAGGCTTAATAGGCCTAAACAAGCCTATGCCTAAATTAGAGGTTTCTACTTGTTTGAAAGATGATCAAGGTGTGGAAACATTTAAAATTGGGAAAAAAAAACTTTTAATATTTCATATAAATGTGATAATCTCAATTTTAGATAGAAGGAAAACTAAACTGATCCCCTAGGGCTACATAAGTAAGAATTCCTAGAAACCCTAAGCATGATTATGTTATCTTATGTAAGAGCAGAGTTGGTAAAAGGCTTAGCCTAAGGTTATTATCCAATTTGAGAAAATGAATGGGAGTTAAAAATCCATCATCATATGGGTAATGGTAAGGATGACTTACTTATTACCCATAATACTACCAAACACTTAGACTTAATAGTTTTGGCAGTGTCAGCTATAGGTAACTACTTAAATGAGGGTAAAACATAGAACAGGGTTGAAGTATGGGCATCCAAAGGTAATTAAAAATTGATATAAATATATTATTAATGGGTTATAATTATAAAATTAATTCCATAAAACCATCTATAGGACATTTAAAATCTAACACTCAATATTAGACCTTTTTGGCCTAAAATCCATAGCTAGGCCTTAAAGTCCACCATCACCTTTAAGGCACATTTAGACCCTCATAGATAATTAGACATAATCAAAAGATAAAAGAGGTGGTTATAGGTCCTAAATATTTGATTTAAATCATGGTAATGTAACAAGAAGACCATATTAGTCTCAAGAACTAATTCAAACTACACAACCCTTAATAACTATCTTAACTTGCCTATTTTTTAGTGCTTAGATCTCTCACCATAAATTGACTTAGGTAAAATGATCTTATAATGAGTTAGGCATCCCAACACACTCAAGATACATGGTAGAGATAGTTTGTTTAGGGGCACAAGTTTATGAATAATGGTTAAGATTACAAGCATGCCCAAATTTCTTATAGAATACTACAAGCACACTTCCCTATGTTCATATATTAACACATATTTTGCATGGGAACTCAGTTTTTTTAATAAATTTTAAGGTTAATATGGAATAAATATCTATAAAAATAATTTTTGGTTTGGATTTCCATACTTTATGATACATCATTAAGATGGTGGACCTCCAAAACCCTCCTTAAACCCTATTGCAGACTAGTCTTGGGAAAAATGAATAATTAGAACCTAGTTGCAATGGAATTACCTTAGAAACACTTGAAACACAAATATAACTTATAGAGACCCTACCCATGGTAATGTGTTTTATGGATACTGTATGGATTTAGAAAAAAATGTACTTTTTCAAAACATTGAGAGATTTATAGGGTATATAGCTATTTTGAAGGATTTAAATCATTAGAAGGGGAAGTTTAACACTTTTTTCATATTCAAAAATTCATAAAATTAATAAAAATATGCTTTCAATTTCATCTACAACTCTCTCCTAAATATCCAATTTATAGGTGTGAAAAGAGAAGGTGACCTAGTCAACTAATGTGGTAATTGTAGGTGTTTCTCGATAAAAAAATCTTATGGTATGATGTAAGGTGTTTTTTTAGGAAGAAAAATCATATATTAATAGAATATTAATGTTTCATATTATTTTTCATGGCCATCATATGCAAACTGTTAGACTATTAGGCCTAGTGGCCCACTAGGCCTATTTGGTCAATAAAGAGAAAGTTGGAAGTTAACATGGAGGGGATCATGAAATGAATCAAGAAAATATATTATGCATAATAAATGATGAATTTAATTAATGAATTTTATAATAATGGCCATAATGGAGGAATAGAGGTAGTTTCTTGACTCGATCATATGATCAAAAGAAGAGTATGGACTATTGTATGTTTATGATGGCCTAATTATACCTCATTCATGTTGTAACTACCAAGAAGATAAATTAATTAACCCAAATGAGGTGTATCCATTATTTAATAAAGTTATAACAAGTTAACCATAGCCTCCACTACCCCACTTCAATGCCTAAGGGCTCATTTAAAGACCGTGAAGAGCATCAACACATAGAAGGAGGTTGTTATGATTATGTAATAATTTTATAACTGATGTATGAGTTAATGATGGTAATTTATGAACTTTTACTCTCTCTCATCCATTCCATTCCCCCCCCTTATTCTCTCCTCATTATTATAAATATTGAGGCATTAAGGCCTTAATTTGTATCCCTCACCTGGATATGAGGAAACTCTACCTATTTTTGTACTTGTAACCTATTAGACTAATGAATATAATATTATATCTTCTTCATGATAATTGTCTAGTGTGTACTTAATTATTTTGATATACATAAGTAGTGTAATATTCATCTTTTTAGATCCAAGTATTATTTAAATGATAACAAACATCATATGTAGGTCATCTAGTGTGTTATGATGTTGATGGTTCAAGTTTGGAGAGGAAGTCTGATTGCAAGTGACTTAAATCAAGACTTCCTCTCATCACCCTTATGAGTTATTAATTAAAACCAACCTATATATGAAACATTTTTACTTATAAGTAATTAAAGATAGTGATTTAGTTTTATACATTGTCTACTAGTGTTGTTAGGAGTTTAACTTGAGTGGACAAGCATTATAGGTGCATCACCATCCCTTAGATTAGATTTTTTTATGTACCTTATTTCCATTTTCACCCCAAAATTAGTAATTCTTAGCCAATTGATCCACAAAGTGAGGTGCCAAGTTAGCTAACTCCATAATCTAGAGGTTTGGTCT
Organism: Torreya grandis; assembly: GCA_037957365.1. Lineage (NCBI taxonomy): Eukaryota > Viridiplantae > Streptophyta > Pinopsida > Cupressales > Taxaceae > Torreya > Torreya grandis. The sequence goes on along the minus strand of JARHVA010001424.1, from coordinate 111,197 downwards.
AGTTATAGGTAACCCATAACCTATAGACCTATTTTAGTAGACTCCTTTCCTCTTCATGATCAAGGAATCATCCTATATCACCAAAATTTATAGTTTTTATAAAATAGTATTATAAATGTGAGCGAAATGCATGATCATGCCCTTTATATAGATTTCAAATAGGCATTCCTTCACTAGTCTTCTCCTACTCATCTTATTTATAGGACACATCAGCTTCACATTCATATAATTAATCTTGAATAATAATGCTCGATTCCTCATAACTAGATCATAAATCATCTACTCAAGAATTCTTCTCATGCCATTATTTTTATCTATGGTTCCTCAAAATATTTATTGAGTTATAATCCCTCATTTCCCTATGATCCTTCTTGACCATCACCTTATATTGATTCTCATTATACTTATGCCTTAGAAAATCATGCTCATATATTCCTTTCATGATAAAACTTCCCGTAATAACTCAATAAAACAAATCCCATTTCATGTTCTACCCTTCATGGTACTCATACACACTTAGCCAAATAATGGCAATTTCTATATCTCTCTATATTAAAACAATCAATCCTCCAGTTATTCCAATTAATAAATTATTATTTAGTGTTTCTTTGTACATCACCTCTCCTCACAATTTTAGTAACAATATTCAATCTATCCTAGCAACAAAATAAAAAATTTGGTCTATTTTTAGTCATATACACACTAGTCCTATATTCACATCTTTACTTAACATTCTTATGTCAACATATCATGCAAGGGGACATTTTAAACTCACTTGAAGCATAGAGAGGGGATAATGGTATGTTTGGGGTAGTTACATGTAGTGGTGGTGAGGGCATTGTCGCATAAATTACTACCCATTCACACCATTACTATCTCTTGTACTTTCACTTATGCATGTAGGGTACTTAATATGTTTCTTATACTTCATAAATATAATTTATTAAACTAGTACACACATATTTTATTGAATAACTGAAAAAATATTTCATCCAAGTATTCATTCCCTAATCAAATAAGGTAATATAAAGTGTAATATAATATTAAACTAATCATGATAATAATGCTATGTCATAGACACACACAATTTCAAAATCAATGCACATTATATCAAATTTCATGATAACAAGGAGCTCATTGTACTTTAAAATGGTTCAATTTTTTATTACTATTCCTATCTCTCCTTTATATTCTCTCTAGTTTATTAATTATGTAGAAGTATTTATGTGACATCTTTCTTAAGGATTAACCAAACACTTATCCTTTTTAGGTACCCACATTTTATAGGATTCCAAAGGGTTTTAAGAGTTACTTGGTAACTCAACTATTGTTGCTTATTATTTCTTATGCTAGTTTTCAACTTGGTAGTTATTATTCTAGATTGTTAAAGGCTATTTACCTCAATTTTTTCCCTCACTTATCATCTTCCTATTAGGATCATATATTATTCATACCAATAATTATATATCCTCATGATATTCAATACCATTATTTTTTTCATGAGGTCTTGTTTGTATTGATTATATGGCTTTTTTGTGCATGTGGACTTTTTATCTATCAACTCATGCCTTTCTAACTAATAGTCCCCATTTTGTGCACACATGTGGATGGGTGTAATATCCCTTCGAATATCAAAACAAAGCTCCAAATTGCTTATCTGAATTTCTGCAAAATATCTTCAAATAGATGAATAAATCACAGTATAATTTCTTATTTATTTGCTCATAAGCTTACAATTAGTGACCCTCTGTCAGGTATACAAAGAATATCAAAAGTTCGGCCTTATAGCCTGAATATTCCGCAAACTGGGTTGAATCTGGCACGTCTCGGCCTGCTGTGTAAAAAAAACACAGTCGCCGACGTCAGTTATACTGCCGTCGTCGGTCGACCTGTAGTGGTCCCCTTGCCGACGTCGGTGATGAGTCGACCGATGTCGGTCTCTGTAAGTCCTTGTTCACCGATGTCGGTACCTGAACTTCCTGTAGATGCGTACGGATTTTCACGGAGCTGTACGGAATTCGTACGACCGCTGATATAACACACCCTGTATGCCTGATCCTGATCTGTAGAATTATGGGCTGACACAAAAGATCTATATCTGGATAATTCTTGAATCAAAAACCCAAAATAAAGAAAATACCTGTAAACCCTTGTGATAGCTTCTGAGTGAAGTTATCTCTCAAATCCCTGTAATACTATGATAACTTTTGGGTGAAGTTATCTCTCAATTCGGCAATAGATCGGCTGATCTTTCACAACCTCTGAATCGCACACAATGAAGAGTTGACGTTCTTCAATGCAATTGGAATCCTGGAACCCTTGGCTCAGTCTTCACAGAAGAATTTCTTAACAAGAATCAATATCAATAATAAGCTTGGATACAAACTCTCTCCCATGAGAGATTCTTATACACCTCCAAAGGTGTGCTTGCTAAAATTAGACTCCCTTAAATTAGACTTCCTTAAATTAGAACTAGGGTCTTAAAATTAGACCAAGTCTTAATTTAGAATTTGCATCCTCAAATTAGACTAAATCATTAATAATTAATAATTAATAATTAATTAATAATTTATTAATTAATTAGTAATTAATTAAAATGAGATCAAATAATTAATATTTGATTAAATCAATCAAATATTAATATCTCCCTTAATTCATGTCCGAAAGAGCCCGAACGAATTCCAACCCATCTCTATCAAGACCCTCTATCCATTTCATTAGCCTACGAGGGTCACATAATAGGCTAATCATCTGCTCGAAATATGTCAACTAGAAGGGGACATGACAGTCCGCCCCTCCTGAAATTGCTTGCCCTCAAGCAATCTCAACTCTGGATGCTGTAGAATATCTTCGCTTTCCCATGTCGCATCCTCAACTGGAAAATCTTTCCACTTTACCAAATATTCCCTGATAGTCCGTCGACGCAACTGTCTCTCTCTAGATTCCAAGATGGACTCAGGTACTAAGATCAATTTTCCCTCATCATCTAAGGGAGGTAAAACTGTAGAAGGCATCACACGGTGTCCTAACGCCTTTTTAAGGCGTGATACATGAAAGACATTGTGTACCTTGCTCTCTGTAGGAAGCTCTAGCTCATAAGCCATCTCTCCAACGCGTCTTAGGATCCGGAAAGGACCGTAGTAACGTGGCTTAAGCTTCTCTGCCCCGCTCTTCTTAAGAGTAGACTGTCGGTAAGGCTGCAGCATAAGATAGACCATGTCACCTACCTCAAAAGATCTCTCGGTCCTCCGCTGATCTGCATACTGCTTCTGTTGATTCTGTGCCTTAGCAATATTCTCCTTGAGAGTCCTCATAATATCCTGACTCTCTTGCAATAGGTCCCCAGCACTCAGCACTCTACTATCACTCAATAATAAATCTAGAAAACTCGGTGCCTCATACCCGTACAATGCCATAAAAGGAGACATCTGAATGGTCATGTGGAAAGTCATATTATAGCAATACTCGCATAGATGAATCCACTTAACCCAAGCTTTTTGCTGCCCTGCAATGTAGTTCCTGAGGTAGCCCTCCACCCATTTGTTTACAATCTCCGTCTGTCCATCAGTCTGCGGGTGGTAGCTGGTGCTAGGTGTAAGCTCGGTCCCACAAAGTCGAAACACCTCCTACCAGAAGTGACTCAGGAACCGACTATCCCTATCGCTCACTATGCTCCGAGGTAATCCATGCAGTCGGAATACCTCTCGGAAGAAAACCTCTGCTACTTGTGTAGCTATATGTGTGGTGGTAATCGGAAAGAAGTGAGCATACTTCGTTAACCGATCCATAACTACGTATATGCAATCACGTCCTTGGGCTTTAGGCAAGCCCGTAATGAAATCCATCGACAAACACTCCCACTTCCTGTCAGGAATTGGAAGTGGCTGCAACAATCCTGCTGGGTACGTGTTCTCCTGCTTGTTCTGCTGACAAACAAGGCACTCACGCACATACTGAAGAACATCTGCTTTGAGGCCCTTCCATGTGAATCTCTCCCTGATCTGTCTGTAAGTCTTAAAATATCCAGGATGTCCTGCAGTAGGTATATCATGAAAAGCTCGCATGATAATGTTCTTCATCGATGATCCTGGGATCAAATAAACCCTGTTCTTGTAAATGATCAAGTCATCCACAAGAGTATATCTGGTGTCAACCGTCGATCCCTCAACAATGCTAGCTGCCCATGTATCCTTGGCATACTCTGCCACAATCATATGTCGCCAATCCTCTGTAATGTGGACCATGGTACTCAAATACGGCCTGCGTGAAAGAGCATCGGCCACAACATTCTGGGTGCCCTTGATGAAAGAGATGTCGAAGTCATATGCCTGTATTTTACTCACCCACTTCTGCTGACGATCATTGAGGTCTCGCTGCCCCAAGAAATGTCTCAAACTGTTGTGGTCCGTTTTGATGCAAAATTTGCTGCCCACTAGATATTGCCTAAATTTTGCCAAGGCATGCATGATAGCAAGCATCTCCTTATCATAGATGCTGTACAGTCTTTCTGGTCCTCTGAGCTTACGACTCTCATATACTATGGGGTGCTTGTCCTGCATAAGCACCACTCCAATGCCCTCCCCTGAGGCATCGCACTGCAACTCGAACGGCTTCGAAAAATCAGGTAGTGCCAGAACTGGGCACGTAGTCATCAACTCCTTGAACCTTTCGAAACACTCATGTGCTTCAGGTGTCCAACAAAAGGCACCCTTTTTAGTCAAATCTGTCATGGGAGCTGCATGTCGTGAATAACCATTCACGAACCTCCGGTAAAACCCACACAAACCTAGAAATCCCCTTAGCTGTGTTAGGTTTGCTGGAATAGGCCAATCTATGATGGCGTGGATCTTCTCAGGATCCATCCGTACTCCCCCTGCACTGATAATATGACCCAAGTATAACAATTCGGTCATCCCCAGATCACATTTGGACTCCTTGGCGTACAAGGATTCCCTCTCTAATATGCTGAGTACAGTCTCCAGATGAACCAAATGCTCCTGCCAATTCCTACTGTATATAAGAATGTCATCAAAAAAAACAAGTACAAACCTCCTCAGCAGTGAATGGAAGACTCTATTCATGGTGGACTGAAATGTTGCTGGCGCATTAGTGAGCCCGAATGGCATCACTATAAACTCGTAGTGTCCACTATGGCAACGGAAAGCTGTCTTCTCCACGTCCTGCTCGCGAACTCTAATCTGATGGTAGCCTGATCTTAAGTCTATCTTCGTGAAGTAATGTGCACCATGGAGCTCGTCAATAAGCTCGTCAATACGTGGTATAGGATACCTGTTCTTAATGGTCCTCTTATTCAGGGCTTTGTAGTCAATGCACATTCGTAGGGTACCATCCTTCTTCTTCACTAGAACAACTGAAGAAGCAAACGGTGATTTGCTTGGCCGAATATGACCCATAGCCAGTAACTCCTTAATTATTCTCTCGATCTCATCCTTCAACCGCTTAGGATGTCAATAAGGAGTAATCATAATGGGCTTAGCCCCCTCCTCAAGCTCAATAATATGCTCAATGCCCCTGTCTGGAGGTCTCCCTGGTGGAATGTCACCAAAGACCTTGTCATGCTTGACTCTCAGCTGCTGGATGTCTGGATGGTACTCGGTCTTCTGTTGTCCCTCCTGTATTGGTGCTACTGTGCACTCGGCAGCCCACTCTACCATGTCATGTCGCATGAGCCTCTCCATCTGATGTAAAGAAATAGTCTTGATGTTGCCGTCCTGGATTGCTTTGAGAATGTGAGACTTCCCATCTACATCAAAACGGATCTCCATATCCCTAAGATTAAGAGTGACTATTTCAAGGGAATGAAGCCACTTCATGCCCAAAACCAAGTCTATATCTCCCATGTTGACCACATAATAATTCGCCTTGAACTCATAGTTGTTCAAGCGTAATGGGAGCTCCCTGATCATCCGCTCACATCTGAGGGTGAAACCGTCAGCTACCTTAACTCTAATGCCCTCAAACTCTTCTGTAGTGAGTCCACGCTTCTCCACAAATCTAGTATCAATAAAATTATGTGTGGCACCCGTGTCAAGAAGGGTAATGACCCTCTGTCCTGCCAAAACTCCCCGGAGTCTGAATGATCCCTCGTGCTGGATGCTAGATAGACGTGCTTCCTGAATCTGGAGCTCTGACTCTGCCTCTACCCAAGGCTATGAAGCTTCAGCATCTGGCTCCTTGGAACAATCGTGATGTTCGGAATCTTCTGATTCCTCATCCTCATAATAGGCCCACATTACCCGATTTGCTTTGCCCTTAGGTCTCAAAGGACAATCATGATTAGCATCATATGGACCTTTACAGTAAAAACAAAGCTTCTTCCTTCGCAGGTCATTAAGAGCCTCTCTATCCAAAGGTGGTGCTACTGGATTGGCCCTCGAATCATTCTTGACCCCTGATTTATCTATGTTGAAGCCTGGTCTTTCTCTATTCCTGTTGGAGCCCTTACTGTCCCTGGATGAAGGAGTACCTCTGGAGTTAGATCTACTAGATGGAGCTGCCATCTCCATACTACGTGCCTTCTTCATAGCTTCCTGTAAGGAAGGAGGATCAAAACCTTTGACCCAACCTCTCAGTGGTTCTGTCAATCCCTCTACGAAGAGTACTACTAGTCGCCTCTCTGAAATGTCAGGAACCATGACTGATAACTTCTGGAAGTCACCAATGTATGACTCTAGACTGCCACTTTGGCACAACTGTGCCAACTCTCGGAAATAGGACTCTGGATCCCTCCTGTCAAAACGCTCCACCAACTTGTCCACAAACTCCTGATAAGAAGTGATCCGATCATGATGGAGTGTCACCATCCCATGGTGCCACCAATCGTGAGCTACTCCCTCGAGATGTAGTGTCGCATATCTGATAGCATCTTCCTCACCCATCGGTCGCAATGTGAGAAATGTATCCAGCTTACTAACCCAAGCCTGTGCTGTCACTTTACCACTACCGTCAAATGTTGCTAGTGAGAGCCTACTCGTAGCCTGCTTCAGATCATTGTTCTGGGGTCTTGGTCTCCCATTCTGTCGACCTCGGTAATGTTCTTTCCTTTGTGTGAGGAATCGATCAAAAGTAATCATCTCCCTGACCACATGTGGTAATGACTCCCACTCTTCAGTCGCTGCCCTAAGTGTGTCCGTAAATGTCTCCTCATGCTCCTCATCTGCTATCACCTCCTCTACTTCCTGTCTCACAAAGATAGGCCTAGTAGGCCTATTTGCTGTACGAGAAATAGTCCCATGGCCTCGCTGTGATCCTGCAACACTCCTGACATCTTCACGGTGTGGGGAGTGTCTCCTCGGAGAACCCAATCTTGGCAGTGCTGCTGCCAACTGCTGTAATACCTGGTTATTCTGCCTTTGCCCTTCTCGTAGTTCTCTAAGAGTAAGTAAAACCTCTGGATCATCTTGGTCTCTCGGATGGTGAGGAATACGGGCCCTGCCAATATCATCACCCATGTCTTCCGGCGATTGTTCTAGAACTTGAATACCTTCAAGCAAAGCTTTACTGCGTGTGTAATACCCATGTGGTCGCAACTCTTGTGGCTGCATAAAATTTCTAAACCCTCAGGATGGCAGGATTTAGCTCTGATACCACTGTAATATCCCTTCGAATATCAAAACAAAGCTCCAAATTGCTTATCTAAATTTCTGCAAAATATCTTCAAATAGATGAATAAATCACAGTATAATTTCTTATTTATTTGCTCATAAGCTTACAATTAGTGACCCTCTGTCAGGTATACAAAGAATATCAAAAGTTCGGCCTTATAGCCTGAATATTCTGCAAACTGGGTTGAATCTGGCACGTCTCGGCCTGCTATGTAAAAAAAACACAGTCACCGACGTCGGTTATACTGCCGTCGTTGGTCGACCTGTAGTGGTCCCCTTGCCGACATCGGTGATGAGTCGACCGATGTCGGTCTCTGTAAGTCCCTGTTCGCCGATGTCGGTACCTAAACTTCCTGTAGATGCGTACAGATTTTCACGGAGCTGTACGGAATTCGTACGGCCGCTGATATAACACACCCTGTATGCCTGATCCTGATCTGTAGAATTATGGGCTGACACAAAAGATCTATATCTGGATAATTCTTGAATCAAAAACCCAAAATAAAGAAAATACCTGTAAACCCTTGTGATAGCTTCTGAGTGAAGTTATCTCTCAAATCCCTGTAATACTATGATAACTTCTGGGTGAAGTTATCTCTCAATTTGGCAATAGATCGGCTGATCTTTCACAACCTCTGAATCACACACAATGAAGAGTTGACGTTCTTCAATGCAATTGGAATCCTGGAACCCTTGGCTCAGTCTTCACAGAAGAATTTCTTAACAAGAATCAATATCAATAATAAGCTTGGATACAAACTCTCTCCCATGAGAGATTCTTATACACCTCCAAAGGTGTGCTTGCTAAAATTAGACTCCCTTAAATTAGACTTCCTTAAATTAGAACTAGGGTCTTAAAATTAGACCAAGTCTTAATTTAGAATTTGCATCCTCAAATTAGACTAAATCATTAATAATTAATAATTAATAATTAATTAATAATTTATTAATTAATTAGTAATTAATTAAAATGAGATCAAATAATTAATATTTGATTAAATCAATCAAATATTAATATCTCCCTTAATTCATGTCCGAAAGAGCCCGAACGAATTCCAACCCATCTCTATCAAGACCCTCTATCCATTTCATTAGCCTACGAGGGTCACATAATAGGCTAATCATCCGCTCGAAATATGTCAACTAGAAGGGGACATGACAATGGGTTAGGCCTACATGTATCACTATCTTATACTTGGGACTTTTTATTCTCATTCATCTTCATTTTTAATGAAAAGACTCCTCAAATTGTTACACAGCTAATTTATGGGGTCAACATCACTAAATAATCCATGTAAACATAAGATATGTATAGCATAAGAAAATATAGTGATAAAACTTGAGAGGGGAGAGAATAAAAAATAGGGGACTAGAAAAAATAATATATCAAAGAGGAAAAAAATTATGAAATGTCCAAGTAAAGACAAAAATGAGAGACTAATAAAAAAGTAAGCTAATTAAGAGTGTGAAAAGAATCGAAGTCTTAATAAACCTAAGAGGGAGGGATGGTTAATTAAGCTGCCAATTAGTTTGAAAAGAGTTAATGGCTAGGTAAACCTAAGTGGAAAATTTGATAAAAATAAAATACCAAGGAGTTTGAAAAGATTTAATGGTTGGATAAACTCAATAGATAAAATAATAAGGTGTAAAAAATAAATATAATGAAAAAAATATATGAAACAACAAAATTAAAGAGAGAAATAATCAATTATTAAATATAATGAAATAAAATCCACTACATGATAAAGTATGAACATTATAGTATGAATAATATCTCATAATATCTATAGACACCTAAATTTCAATTAGTGTTGAAATGCACTTAAATATATTAATAATTCTTCTTAAAATAATTCATCACATCTCCCTCAAAATTCAAATAATTGAATAAGTCAAATAAGTCAATTATGAACACTTTAAATCCTTATTTTAAATATAAAATCTTTATTTTACACCCCATACAAACATATTCCACCCTTTTCTCCCTCATCCCAACCAAACCACAACTTTCTCAACCTCTTATGACTCATTCCATGAGTTTTCAAGAAGTTTTGACTTATTTCTACTCACTCAGCCAACTAATCCCATAATTCTCTCAGCCATTTAAAATGGTCTTCATCCTCATGGGTGAGGACTCATTATACAAAATTTATTATTTGGATCATTTAATAAATTCAAATAATCCTTCACCATTGAATCCTCTAAAAAACTAAAAATAAACTTGAAAACCTTTAGTTTCAAGAATAAAAAATCTAGACTTATGCTAACAAAGTTCTATTCACAAGTGAATCCAAGTGAATCAAAGAATACAAGACTCATTTTGAACCAAAACTATGCCAATTATACTTTTCATTGGAAGATTGAGCACCACATTTTCAAAGAGCAAATCAATTTTAAGTTGCAAGGAAAACTCTTGCACATTTGAAGCATAAAGTTTCTATTTTCTATTTTATTTGTTTGTTGATCTATCTTAGGTTCAATTTATCTTATATTAAGATTAGTTCATTTATTATTACTTATAAATTTAGTTCACATAATATCATTGTATTGAACATAAAATAAATCATAAACAATGTGTTGAATTTTATATTGTGCCTTCAGCATGATCTCGTATACTCTATGTTAGGACCAAACTGGTTATAACTTATAATGACACTTTTTTTTTTTTTTGAAAACTTAACCTTAATGCTAAGATTAATTACATTAATTATTATAAAACATTAAAAATAAATGAACTTTAAATAGCATATGCATGAGTAACATTAGCCCACTAGCATAGTAAACCTCATTTAGTACTCAAGCATTAAAAACATCATTAAGCTGATAAACTAATTAACTATGCATTAAGGTAAGTAATAAAAGTATGGATGTAATCCCTGAATCAATCATAAATAAAAATATATCCATTTTTTTTATAATTTAAAATGTTTATAGAAATAAACAACCACTATTATACTAATTAAGACACTACTGTGTTGATTATACATCAAAAATAAGGTACAACGGTGTTTGATGTTTAATATATATAAAAATATGTATAAAATACAAAATGAGATACATAAATAAGATTCATGACTCATCATACAACTTGATTTCAATTCCATCTTGAATTAGCTAAAATTTGGAGAGCATCATCTAAGTATTTTACATCCAACCATGAACCCATGGTCTCCCACACACCTCCCTTTTGGGAGTGGACCTACCCTTCACAAAGGGGTATATAAGAATAGTGTAAATATAAAGAAACAACTATAATTCATGTGCATACATAACAAAATTACATGAAAAAATTAAAATAGAAAATATAATCCATTCCTTTATATATATGATATCAACAAAGCATGTAAACTAGAAGTATAGTAAATGATAATGTCATAGCTATAACATTACTTTGGCTAAAGTTTTCATTATAGAATTTAGATTAAATAATTTGAGTCATTTTAAATCACATAGTTCTTGATGATAATGCATCATGACAATATTGATAACATACAGTACATAGATGAGTTACCCACTAGCATACTCATATATGAACCTCCTATTATCCAATAAATCTAAAAATCAAGATTCAAAAGCAGAGAAATAAAATACCATGAAATAGTGAAAGATATAAATAATCACAAGGAATATTATTCACCCCATAACTAATATGTATGTTAAGATAAAACAAGAATCAGTTCATTCTATGTTTTTTTATCTCAACATACCATTCTCTTGTTTTAACAAAAATATAGCTAATGTAAATCAATAGTCAATAATTTCAGCCTACATCTATCAAGCTAATAAAATAACAAGTTCATTATTTGTTTCATACAAAATCACATAATATGTCCATATACCCAAATACTATATGTATTTTCACCCATATCTCTTATAATTAAATTTACTATAGTATTACAATTTCATGTTATTCCTCGAAATTCTAACTCAAAGGACTAGTTTTGATGAATATTTCATTAACACTCACGACTTGTAGATATATAACTCAATATCATTAAATAACCAAATACAATGCTCATTCTTTCATCTATACTATAATTTATTGTTGTAAAGACCATCCTTAGCAAAGTATAATTTGGACTTGTCTCTATGTTTATGCCTTAGAAATATTTTCGTCCCATAGTATATTCAAATAAAAAACATAATTCCCATTGTCACATTGCAAACCTGCTTATTGACTCAATTGCATGATTATTTATGCTTATTCTAGTATATTAGATACAAATTTTTTGAATTAACACAAATAAGTACTCATATATCCAAGTCACTTCTATCTTTAGCTCTAACCCGTAAATGAGATGTTTTTCTAAAATAGGGGCCTATTAGGCTATCAAGTATTGGGTTTTTAACTTAGAATGTTTATTCATACAAAATTAGTTCTATTTTTATATATTCATATGAATATTTACATATATCTATTTTATTAAATTTTTGGTTTGTCCAATCTCTTTATATAAATTTCATCTTAATAAAATGAATCCTATAGGGATATTTTAGGAATAGATATAAATATAACTCAACATCAAGTAAAAGTAACAAATCTTACTTATTTCACATAAAATTCACTTTTTCCATGATATAAACTATTATAAATGGATAGTATCAGTCAATGGATTCCAAAAAATAACCATGCCCATAGACAAGTATATGTCCATTTAATATCTTAGAGTTTCCAGCTCACTTTGCACTAGAGTTTACTTCATATAATTAGCTATGTAAATGAAATTAATAGATCTTAAGATTAAGAATCATAATCATCCCTAAGAATTCCTCTAATAAAGTTTCAAACCCTACTATGGTTAAATCATTTCCCAAAATAAAAACCCATAATTTATAATAATTATAACCACTATACAATAATAATCATATCGACTACTACATAATATATACTTGTTTTTATTTCCATGGGAGTATATGCATATATACCTATATTTTAATAGTAAGCAAATATTGTGTGTGTGTGTGTGTGTGTGTGTGTGTGTGTGTGTGTGTGTGTGTGTGTGTGTGTGTGTGTGTGTGTGTGTGTGTGTGTGTGTGTGTGTGTGTGTGTGTGTGTGTGTGTGTGTGTGTGTATGAATGCATGTATATATTCCTATTTTGAATATTTTAAACAACTAGACCCTTATTACTAGCTTGAAGGTTTAAACCATAAAGGAATAGCTCAGACTTGGTCATTTATTTTCAGGGGTTAGTACTTAGAATGATATGACTAAGGATAGAATATAGATCCCTTTGTAGATCTATGGTCCTAAAAAACCTATGGTAGAAATCATAGTTTTATTAAAATAACAAACAATAATAATCACCCATACCAAAAACCCTAATCATTATATCTTGTAAATGAAATCAAGAATAAGATCTAGCTTGTAAAGATTCAAGTGGTTTTCTTGAGCCTCTTATAGCTATTCCTTGATTCAAGACTCAATTGTTTCCTTTTTATTCTTCTTCTTCGATCATTTATTTTAAAAGTAAAACCATATATCCCTACTATTCCTCTTCATTCTACTTATCCTCTTACACAGCTCATGCATGCTTATCATAATTTTAACTAAACTCTTACTATCTCGGTCTCTCAATCCTCATGTAACAATATTTATTATTTTTCACTCATAGTTACATATTTTCATGTAAGCTCAATGGTTGAGCCATTCCTCATTCATCAACCAAGTCAAACCTAACAACCAAATTATTTCCATCCCCCAAAACCTAATTCATTTTATGTTATCCATTTCATCATAACAAGGACCTAATATTAATCTCCTACCTTAGTAAAAAAACACATCATAAATTTTTTTCTCAAAAATTCTAGAAATAATAGCTTTATTCGAACCCATACCTATTCAAATACAAAGTTTTGAATTTAAACAATAAACAATTACCTTTGGGGGGTAATATTTTCCATTAGTTCCTCTTTTTTCTTACTAACAAGACCTCAAAGGGGTAAGTTTTAAAAAAATCTTGCAATCAAATAAAATAAGCATTTTAAGACCATTTAACGCATCATACCACACACATTACCAATATGCATAAATAAGTCTTTGTAGATGACACATTTAAATCTATATGGTAGTTTTAATGCAATCATAACCCAACAAGATTAGTCTATTCAACAAGTAATGTAAAATGTTTAAGTAATAGCTTTACTTTACTATAACTAACCCAAAAGGAAATGTACTAAAAAATATCACCAAGATTAATGTAAGCATACAACACTAAAAATAGTTATGAAAATAAACCATTAATTCATTTATTTAACTTTTTAAATCAATGATGTAGTTTATAATAAGAAACAATCATTCTTTCATTCCTATTGTGGTGTATGTAGATTCTTTATACCTTTTCTTTACCCATAGTATAACTATCTGCTCCCCCCTCTCTAATGATATTCTACCTCCACACTAAATTAGGGTGTAAATATCCTACATACAACTCATCAAAAAAACCTATAGTTAGTCCATACCATGATACAAAAATTAGCATGTAACCATAACAATTGTTAAATGTAACAAATCTATATCAATCATGATTGTAAGCATAATGTAAAAACTCATCAAAATAAATATTTATATGTTAATAAAATAATATAAACTAATCCAAATATATATTAAAATCAAATATCCTAACAAAAAACACATATTCCACTAAAAATTGTCTCAAATATCCATATGGAATAATTGGATGTAACATCCTTCCCCCTAAAATTGGTCACTATCATGATGACATTTATTCTTAAAAAATTATGATATATAATTAAGTTAAACAAAATAAAATAATGTTTTATTAGAAAAAAAGATAAAAAAATAAAAAAATAAACATATGAGGAAAAAGCCTCTAAAATTCTTCATTGTCTTCCCATGTGGCTCTATCCTTAGAATATTAGTCCCACTGAACCTTGCAGCATGATACTTATCTATTATGCAAGATAAGATTATGAGTATCAATTATTGTTATTGGTTCTATTGTGACCACCCCTAAATCTTGAACCTATAATCAATTCCAATCCAAAACATAGGTAGGATCAATAATATACTTTTTAAACTATGAAACGTGAAAAATATTATGCATTTATGCTAGAGCTAGTGTAAATGCAAGGATATAAAATACATGATTGATTAATTCTAGAACATCAAAAGGCCCCACATATATTGGTGATAGATTTTCTAATTTGCCAAATTTTATTGAACTATTTTGGGGTTTAACCCATAGAAAAACTTTTTCCCCAACTAAAAACTACCTTCTTGTTATTTTTAGATTAACATATTTTTCTTGCATATCATTTTCTTTAGATAATATTTGTCTTACTAATTTCAATTTTTCTTTCATTTCAGTAACCATGTCTTATCCAAAAACTACCCTTTCTTCCAACTTGTCCCAACTAACTAGAGTTATGCATATCCTACCATATAATACCTTAAAAGAATCCATTTTAATACCTAATTGATAAGAGTTATTTTAAGAAAAGTAAACCAAAGTTAGTTATTCTTCCCACTTTTATTTTTGGTCCATGTAATACATTCTCAATAAATCATTCAAGATTTAATTTATCCTTTTTGTTTAGCAATCCATTTTATATGGTAAGTTATACTAGAATTCAACTAAGTTCCCAATGTTAAAGTTAAAGTTTGCCAAAATATGGAATTCATCTTATGGTCCCTATCCTAGATAATATTCTTGAAAAAACCCAAACAATTTATAAATTTCCTTTACAAACATTTTACAATCATAGGTGCATAATTAGTTATATTACATGGAATAAAATGAGTTACCTTCATTAGTTTATCCACAACTACCAAAATCATATCATGATCACTCTTGGACATATATTAACCTTGGAGAATGTCTATGTTTATCACTTACCATTTCCATTTATTTACAAAACATGGTATAACAACCCAACTAGATGCACATGTTTATTCTTGACTCATTGACACTCTAAGTATATATAAATGAAATAAGTTACATATTTCTTAATTCCTTTCCAAAAATACAAAGCTTATAACTCTTCTACTAACTTAGTCACTCTTGGATGTCCTGAGTAAGGTACATTATATAATTCTTTAGGATAAGATTCCTCAAATTCTCCTTATTAGGTAGAAAAATCTTGCCATTATACTTTAAAATCTCATATTTTCCTAATTGAAAATGTTGACATATACAATCTTTCCTGTTTTTAGTCAAATCATTCTTAAATTTATCATAGAAATCATCACTAGATGAGAATTTTACTCTTTGATCTCTAAAGGTGCTTTTAATTGTAGACAAAATTGTAATGTATCTCCAAAAACTAGGGGCATTTATTACTCTATTTTCCTTGATCATAATTTATTTCATATCAAAATAATAGTCTAAAATAAAATCTAACCACTACTTCTAATGAACATTGAGATTGGGTTAGGTGAAAATATACTTAATACCTAAATTATCAATATTAAGTTTGAAGGGTTTACCCAACAAATAATGTCTCCAAACCTATAAGGCATGAACCATAGTAGCTAATTCCAAATCATGAGGAGCATAATTTACCTAATAAGGTTTTATTTTCCTAGATTCACAAACCAAAACTAAACTATCCTACATGAGCACACATCTTAATCTATCACTTGAAGCATCAATTATCACTAAAAAATGTCCATTTAGATCTAGAATCTATAAAACTAGTGCATAATTAATTCTATGTTTTAGAACTTAGAAAGTTTATTCACACTCATCTAACAAAATAAAATGTTTCTCCTTCCATTGAAGATAGGTGATTGGGTTATCTATATTGGAAATTTTAGGTACAAACTTCTTGTAGTACCCAATAATCTCATGAAACTATGCACCTCATGGACATTTTTAAGTCTAGGTCGATCTATGATGGCCCTAATCTTAACTAGATCAACTAAAATTCCCCTTTTGGAGATGATATGTCCCAAATATTATACTATTTTATGAAATAAATCACACTTTTACAACTTACCATAAATATTGTGTTTATGTAATCATTAAAAAACTAACTACAATTTCTCAACATGATCTTCCTATTTATTAGAATAGATGAAGATGTCATCTAGAAAGACTATAAAAAATTGATCAAGATAATCCCTAAACACACAATTCATTAGGTTCATGAATGTTTCTAGTGCATTAATTACCCTAAAAGTTAGCACTATGAACTCGTAGTGTCCATAACGAGTTTTTAAAGTTGTTTTTAGGATATCCTCATCTCAAATCCTCAATTGATGGTATCTTACTCAAAGATCAATATATGAGAAGTCTATAAAAAAGATCATCAATGTGAGGCAATGGATATATATTTTTTATCATTGCCTCATTAAGAATACATTAATCAATGCATAAATAAAGGGTTCATCCTTATTTTTGATAAAAACTATAGGTTCAACCCATGAAAAAATTCATGGACAAATTAAACCCTTGGCCAACATTTCCTTAATTTATGTCTTCAACTAAGTTAGCTCAATTCTTATCATCTCATAGGGTGCCTTAGATTGTGGTTGTGACCCTAGAATGATATATGTAGTGAAAACAAATTCCCTTTTTAGAGGTAACCATGGTAATTCATTTGTAAAAATATCTTGAAATTCTTGTAAAAAGGGATAATCTTCTAAGGTGAATTCCTTAGATTATGTAACTTTATCCATTTTTATAATGAATGTGTGACATCCCTTACATTGAGCCCTATTTAACCTAAGGGTAGAGATTTGACTAAGCTTAAACTCCCTATAACTTCCTTGTATTTGGGTTTGGTTTCCTAAATCATACAAACATTCAAATTTTTTAAGGAAGTAATCCACTTTGGCCTTATGCCAATAAAGACATTTCATTCCTAGGATCACATCATATGACCCTAGTAGTACTACATAAATATCCACTATTATGGTGAATTTTGGTAATTATATTTCAGCCTCTACAAGACTATTAACCTTGACTTTGTACTCATTACCATATTGTACTGACTATGAATTTTCAATATAACTAGCTTCCTTAAATAATTTACTCTAGCATTATAGGATAAATAAAGCATTCAGTAGCTCTAATATCAATCAAAATAGTAATTGTATGACCAAAATGAGTACCTAATACTTAAATGGGAGAGGTCTAAAATTCAATCTATTGATTATCCACCACTATGTGGATATGTTATTGGAAGGTTCCCTGATGTGAAGAAGAATTTGTATTCTTATTCTCTCCATCTATCTTCCATTGAGGATAATCTTTAGTGTAATGATCACCCCATAAGTAATGTATCCTCCTAGAGGTCCATTCTTATCAGATTGATTTGCACTCTTAAAACATTATCTAAAATTACCTTTTTGTTTCCTTTTACCTAAGGTATTAGTAAACCTTGATTTCTAATTATTGAACTAGTTCTTGGAATTTCCATTTTATTTCTAGTTCTTCTTCTTAAAAAGTGTCTTACAACTACCAAAAAATTTCTTATACTTCTCTCTGAACCTATTAGAGATTTCATGTTTTGTTTTTGCTTCACAACCTTTTCAAACACTTGGTCCATAGTGGATGGTCTATACACATCCATATCATAACCAATTTTGGGTTTTTAAGCCTATAATTAACTTCTTGATGTGGAAACATTCATCCTTCTGGTATTGTAGAACATATTTCAGAAGCTTAGTAAAATGATCCCAATACTCACTCACTGACGAGTCTCTTTTCCTCAAATTTTGGAAATATAACTTATAGTCAAACTAAAGGTAAGGTAATGACCTTGATTTGAAAATAGCCACAAATTTCAACCATGTGGTGTTATTTTAATCTAGATTCATTTCAAGGTCTTTTTTAGCCCTCCAATTTTTTGCTTTACCAACTAATTGGTAAGCTTCCCACATCATCTTAGTGACCTCAGATTAATTTTAAATATCAAAGTAATTTTCCATCTCTATGATGCAATATTTAACTCCATCACCTAAAATCATGCCATTGAAATTAGAGGATTTACTTTCTTCATGTCTCATGCTAGTTTTATAACTACTTAAGATTTAACAACCTGATGTGCTTCCTCATGTCTTTGATTATAATGAAATTATTGTTTAATAGGGTGTTATTTAGGTACCTCCTATTTATTTTACTCTTTTGGGCCATTAAAATATCATTATAGAGCTATTATATGGTAGTTTGTATCATTTATTATAGTGATGATCTGATCAAATTTTTCAACTTGCTCTACTACTAATTGGATAAGATAACATGAGGGTTCACAATAGAAGGATCCTCATTAGTTGATCTACCTCACAACATTCTCCTTTATGTAAAATTAAGACAATACAAATTTTCATTAGTGGATTCATTAGGTTTAGAGATAAACCTTAAGCTCTGATACCACAATATTAGGACCCAACTAGTTCTAATTCATAACACTACTTTTTAAAGCCTTAACCTTCCTTTTAAGATTAATTATAGCCATTAGTTTAAAACCTAAAAACTAAATGAAAATTAAATAAAAAATTCATGAGTCATATTATCCCACTAACATAGTAAACCTTATCTATTACGCAAGCATTAAACATGTCATTAATCTAAAAAATTGATTAACTATGCATTAATGTGTACCAAATACTACAAGTATAGATGTAATCCCTGAATCAATCATACATACAAATATGACCACTATTATTTTATAATAAAAAATGTTTTACAAATAAATAACCATGATTTTATTTATTATACATCCAAAATAAGGTATAATATGTAGACACCTAAAACTGGCCACAACTGGCTTCTGACCAAACTTCAGATTGATTCCTACTAACCTTGAAAATTAAGCCTACATAATTAAACATACCAAATTTGAACATGCATCATTCATCAATACTCAAAATAATGTTGTCACATACCTAATTAGGGTATTATATTTTATGCAATAATAACCTCCCACATATTCACCCCTAATCACCTTGCGGCATCACAACTATCAATTTGGCCTATGGACCCATTAAGTGGGACACTTGATCAAATATTGAAAAAGTTAAATGGATAATAAAAATAGATTAAAAAAATAAATAGGATTAAAGGCCTAGATATATTATCCATTTAAAATTAATAAATATCTAAAAATATAAATTTCAAAAATCAAAATATCAAAGCCTTTCATCATTACTTTTATGAGTTGTCAATATCGGAGTTGTTGCCAGAATTTGGATAATGCGAGTGCAATAGAAATGTGATCACACAAGATGAAGCAAGTACACACCACATAGATGCTAAAGCAATCCAAAAATAATACAAGAAGATAAATTTCACAAGACAAAATGGAGATAACCAAAATCTGATTAACATGAGATGGCCAAAGTGAGGACTACAAATAGGAGAGTACATAAGTAACTCCTCCATAAAAGGTGGACAAGGAACCCTAAGAATAGACTATAAATCCTCCATGAAATGTGGTGACAAGGTGCTAAGAATAGAGAACTAACTTCCATCAAGGGAGTTACTTATGACATTCTTATGACACCTATGACACATCTATGACACACACCTCCACATAAGCTAGCCTATCCACAAATGTAGGAAAACTCCATGTATGCACAAGAAATACAATTTACCTAATAAAAAAATAGGTAAAAATATAAACCTACACTAATACCCCCCATAAGTGTAGCTTAGGTGGGCAGTGTAGAAATATAAAATGGGTCTCGGCAACTAGGCCTGATGAGGTACCCATGTACAAATGCAATCTCCCATAAGATATAGAAAAGGAGAAAACCCATAGGAAAAAAACTCCCCCCCAAAAGAGAGACATAAAAGAAAGAAGAGGCTAGTGGGCCCCTCCTAAAGATGATGCTACTGTAGATGTGGACCGCACCCTAAGAAGAGCTCATAGATGAATGAACTTGCTCTCAGTGAAAGGTTTGGTGAAGATGTCTGTAACCTACTCCAAAGACTGGAAAAATATCAAGTCAATGACTTGACTATGAATAAGCTCCCAAATAAAATGCATGTGAATCTCTATGTGCTTGGTTTGCTGGTGCTAAATTGGATTCTTGTAAATCTGAATGGTACTCTAGTTGTCACAATAAATGATGGTGGGCTACCTGATAGGAATGCCAAACTCAGAAAGAATCCCTTGAAGCCAAATATCCTCAATAACTAAATTAACAGCTCCCCTATACTCTACCTCTATGGATGATATAGCAATATCATTCTACTTCTTGCTAGACCAATTGATAGGACCAGAACCTAGAGAGAAACTATAACCAGAAGTGGACTTGTGAGTCTATGAATTGCCAGTCCAGTCTGAATCTATTTATCCAACCAAGTTGACCTCTATGCCAAATCTGTAATGAATCCTATATCTATGTGAACCCCATATGTAATGCAAGATCCTCTTAGTTTCTTTCCAATGTAGCTCATGAGGTTCCTACATGAATCTAGAGACAAGTCCCACTATGTATGATATGTCAGGCCTGGTGTGAGTCAAGTAGATGAGACTACCAATAAGTTGTCGATACTAAGTGGCATCAATTAATACTGAAGAAAAATCAGCCTCAAGCTTGACTCTTGATAGAAAGGGAGTCAAATATGGCTTGCAATCAGCCATGTGAAATTGAGCCAAGAAGTTAAGAGCATACTTAGGTTATGCAAGAGAAATCCTTGAATCTGACTGTTAGATCTCAATGCCAAGGAAGTAGTGCAACAAACCCAAGTCTATCATATCAAATCTATCCTAGAGAAATGCCTTCACCACTACAATAGCTGATGAAGAACTCCCAGTGATCAAAAGGTCATCAATATATAGAACCAAAATCAAGAGCGAATCATCCTATCGCAAGAAGTAGACACTGGGATCAGAATGGCACCTAGTGAAACCCACTATGAGAAGGAAGGAATCCATCTTGGCATACCAAGCCCAAGGGGCCTGTTTGAGGCCATAGATAGATTTTCTAAGTCTGCATACTAAGGAAGAATCTTGAACAAATCTTGGTGGCTCCTCCATGTAGATCTCCTCCTATAGGTCTCCATGAAGAAAGGTGCTCTTCACATCCATTCGGTGCACATCCCAACCATGTGTTGTGATAATGGCTAATGTGAGTTGGATTGAATTCATCTTTACAATGGGTGCAAAGGTCTTTGAGTAGTCAATGCCTGCCACCTATGAGAAACCCTTGGCGACCAATCACACCTTGTACTTATCAACTGACCCATCTGCTACAAACTTGATCTGATATATCCACCTACATTGAACCATCTTTCTTCCCTTAAGAAGTGAAGTCAAATCCCAAGTGTGATTTTTGATTAAGGAAGAATATTCTTCCTCCATAGCATTATCCCACTTAGGTACCCCTGATGCCTCTCAAAAAGTTTGTGGATCTAAAACTAAAGCAAAGAAGGCATGTGGATCTCTCTAAAAATCCCCCTAGTACATATGTCATCTGTAGGATCTCCTACCTAAGTGCCAGCACTCTCAAGTGTTTGTCTAGCCCAAAGTGGCTCAGAAGTGGCTGAGTTAGGTGCTAACTCCTCATCCTCTAACTGACTAGAGGTCGATGAATCTAAATCACTATCCTCACTATCTAAACTTGAAAAATAAGATGTCTCTAGCTTAAGAACCTATTGTGGCTGATCTGAATCTGACAAGGAATCATCATGAAGAAGTAGATCCGATGAGGGAGAAGAAGTGTCAAGTGTTGAGTCTCTAGGACTCTCCTAAAAATGGACACTTCTCTTGATGAACAACTCATGAGTGACTAGATCTAGAAGGTGATATCCCTTAATACCAACTAGATATCCTACAAAGATGCAAGGCTTGGATTGACATTCCATAGTTTTGCATTTCTTCTTCAGAATGTGGGCCATGGCTGGGGATCTGAAAAATATAAGGTGCTCATCATTAGGTTTCCTTTTATGCCAAGATTTAAAAGGTGTTATCCCTTTCAAAGCTTTGTGAGGAACCCTATTTTAAATGTAGCAAGCACAATTGATGGCTTTGGCCTAGTACTATGGTGCTAAGGATTTAGAGTGAATCATATAGCTACCCATCTCTTTCAAGAACCTATTCTTGCATTCTGCAACCCCATTTTGTTAAGGACTGTGACTGTGCACTGCAAATCAATCCCCTCAATGGTGCAAAACTACTCAAAACTGATGCTAACATACTCCCCTCCATTATCAATTCGAATAACCTTGATGGATTTCTCACTCTGTGTCTCAACAAGATCCTTGAAGTCTAGAAAATTTTCAAACACTTCAGACTTTTGTTTGAGAAAATATATCCAAGTGTACCTAGAGAAATCATTAATGAAAGTGAGGATGTACTTGGCCCTTATGAAAGATGGTTTGGGAAAGGGTCTTGATACATCACTATGGACTAACTCTAAAGGTTGTGAAGCCTTCTAAGCTTTGCCTTTGTCAAATTTTGCTTCGGGATGCTTCCTAAGGGAGTACCCCTCGTAAAGTCCTTTTGAGAATTAGACACGAGGCAAGCCAATGACCATGTCATGTTTGCAAAGTTACTCAAGGTAGCGGTAGTTAAGGTGGCCAAATTACTCATGCCATAATTTTCTAACTCCATCTGAATGAGTTAGTAATGTTGTTGGAGAAGAATTTGGTGCAAAATGTGAGAAGGTGTATAACCTTGCTTGGTGATCTGCCCTACCCACTGCCACTGTAGTATCACTATGCATCTCCCTGATAGATGTTAGGTTGTGGAGCTAAAAGCTTCATCTATGTAGATGAAGAAAAGGAGGTTGCTAAAGTTCTATAAGAATTGGCATCGATAGCATGATCAATGTTGATCAAGATGAAGCAGAAGTCAACCGGTGTCGGTAGGAAGTCGGCTGACATCGATCAGTACCAGGCAAGTAGGGACCGACGTCGGTCGCCTATGTGTTCTAGAACTGTTCGTTACATGAATAGTTAGTTAAGTGAACTGAGTGTTTGCATGTAAAGGCTATTTTGAGTCTTGAGCTACATGTCTATTATTAGTAAACTAAGAGTCTAAGTTATTATTCAAGTCTGGGATCTATTTATAGACCCATTGTCATGTATTGTAATCATGAGCTAAAAAGGAAGGCAAGGAAGATCCTTCCATTGTAAGATCATTGAGTTGCAAGTTGTTGCAAGCTCATAGGAGATCTACATGTGTAAGTATGGTATGTTGAATTCTAAGTTACAGGTTCATGGGAGATCTACTTGAAGTACTTTAGAGTGCTTGGTGTACTGGCAGGGTTATTACTGACTGGTTGGAGAGGTGAACACCAATTTTGTGTGTGAGTTGTGTGTTGGGACCATTTTTGGTAGGAGAGTTTTTTGAATAAGAATTACTGTACACTTGAGGTGTGGGAAGCCTTTATAAAGTGGAAGAGCGTGGCATCTCTTTATTGTATTCTTTTCTGTACAAGTATTAATACAAGATTGTATATTGTCTCTCATATTCTGTGTTATTTGTGAATTCTAGTTACTTGTGCTTTTGGTATATTTTTGCATGTTTAGTTGCTTGTATTTGGTAATCATATTGTGCTCTTTCTAAGGAGCAAGATCCTAACAAGTGGGATCTGAACATGTGTGTTTGTTCTTGGATTCCCCAACAATAGCCACTGAATCTGGTGAAAACTTAACTCTCATGCCCTAACCAATGTGAGTGATTTGTTAAAATGATAAGAGATTGGTTGAAGGAGAAGGAACACTTAGAACATTATTGAATGTTCCTCCTTCTATTTCAACTGACCCTCTCCCTACAATAGAAACTGATGTGTCATCACCCAAACTAATTAAAGTCATGCTACAAGGCTCTAAAAATGAAAACTCAACTAGTGAAGAGCCCATGTGGTGAGAAGCACCTGAATCAATGACCCATGATGATGTAGAAGCTATATTAGCTACAAGGGACTTGCCCTTTTCTTTCTCTTTACCCTTGTCTTTTGCCTTAGTAGAATCTTGGGTAGATGAATTTTGCTTGTTGGACTCAGGAACACCTATGTTGTTATTCTCTAGAAGATGAGTTAGGTGATCTACTTGTTTCTTCATGCATTTGAGTTCATCATGACGTATATTTTTACAATAAGCACACTTAACCTTCTCCTTCTTAGGTTTAGCATTAGAAGAGGAAGTCTCAGTGTTGTTTTTGGCAGGATTGTTGTTTTCTTTCTTCTTCTCCTAGTCCTTGTTCTTTTTCTTCTTCTCTTTTGTTGAAGTCTTATCCTTACCATTTCTAGCTATCAAAGCTTGGGGTTGAGTAGATTTAATTTTGCCTATTTTAATTAGCTTATCTTGCTCCCTAGTCAAGTTGGCAATGTATGAATCCAAAGAAGGCATTTTCTATGTAATGCCAAGGGCACATTTTATGGCATGGAAAGTGGAGACAAAGACTGAATAGCTTGGACCTAACTTTGTGAGAATAGAAAGAATGAGTTGATCATCTTTCTTCTCTATCCCAAATTCTTTCAATTGCAATCTAAGGGCCTTAAACTTAGTGAAGAAGTCCTGTAGGGTGTCAAAGTTGCTAGGACTTAGACTTATGAGTTTATTTTTGAGCTCATGACCTCTCATCTCATCAAGCTTCCCAAATAAATTTTCTAAGGTGTCCCATATGTCATTAGGAGTCTGGGAGGATTCTAAATGGAAGAGAAGTACTAGAGACATAGACAAGCTCAGTAATCCATCGGCTTCATCACTTCGGTTGTACCACTTGACCTTTTCAGCATTAGTGTTGGGTTTTACTTCAGTACCCATGGTGATCCTATACAACCCTTTGCTTCTAATAATGATTATCATTTTAACCTTCCATTCATGATATTTGAAGGGTTTTAGGGGTTTAAGTTGAAAATAATCCATTTTTAGCTAAATTTCGGTGAAGTGTTCATTACAAGTTGTGAAATTATGCAAAAAGGAGAATGAAAGCAAAGATATGCAAGTTGTGAAAAGAAATAACACCCCCCCCCCAAAAAAAAAATGTTGAGCCTCCCCCAAATATGTAAGTGCATGCTCAGAAGATGTCAAACTCAACTGATAATTCATCTTAGAGCAATCAGTGCAAGACTAAAGCAAATAGGATGTCGGACTCAGCCAAAAATGCATCCCAAGAGACCCAAATTTTAGGCACTTTATAACCTAGTACATTTTTGACAAATAAAAAGCCTATGCTATGGATAATTTAATTACAAAAACTTTTGAAAAAAATGGCACCCAAATCCAAGCTACCGTTTGCAAGATATTAAAGGTTCAATTTTCCCATAAACTAGTCTTTTTGCAAAAAAAACACTAAAACATTAAAAAAACCCCTGTTATGAGAGAGAAAGTGGCCTTCCAACCACTTGTTGGATTTGGCACGAAATAAGGAATCCAAAAGAGGTTTGTGTGAGGGGGAATTGGCCTCCCACCAACTTGGGCCTCGCCCTTCGTCTTTGATAGGTGAAGATACAAATTTTAAATGAAACCCCCCAAATTACAAAACTGTCTAAAAAAATAAATATTCAGTCAAATTGACTAATTTTTGTTTTACAAGTCAATTTTAAACTGAAAAAAAATGAAGCATAGATATAATGAAGGATTTCCAAGTGTCCAAGGGGTGCCACATGGGATGCCAAGTAAGGAAGGGGCACCAAAAAAGCACAGTGTAGAATTTAACTTGCAAAAAAGACAAAAAAATGCAGACCTGCTGGAAACCGTAGGACTAATGGCACCTTGCTAGAGAAAGGACATAATGGGATGCCGTATGGCTGTGACATGGAAGAACTAAAGGCTTTGTGGAAGGACAGTGGTGCAAAGTTGACTGCTGACTAGAAGCTAAGCACAGAATGCAGAAGCTTGGTGCAGTTGAAGGTTAGCGCAGATTGCAGAAGCTTGGCATGGACTATAGCAAAAAGTATGCTCTACTAGATGAGTGTTACTCTTCCCTCTATTTCTCCACACAACAATGGCACCCAAGAACAGAACCAACATCTGAAGTGAAGACAGCCAAGACACCCAAAGGCCAAGGATTCCCAAGAAAATGATACCAAAAATGATATATATATATATATACACACATACATATATATATATATGTATATATATATATATATATATATCACTTTTGGTATCATTTTCTTGGGAATCCTTGGCCTTTGGGTGTCATATATACATACATACATATACATATATATATATATATATATATATATATATATATATTTTAGATCAGATCTAGAAATTAAAAAAAACAAAGAGAACTCCACTCCTCTTGACTTCAAAATAAACTAAAAGCATAACTAGACACATGATTACCATTCTTGCTCTAATACCATATCAGAGTTGTTGCCAGAATCTGGATAATGCGAGTGCAATGGAGACATGATCACACAAGATGAAGCAAGTGCACACCACATAGATGCTAAAGCAATTTGAAAATAACATAAGAAGATAAATTGCACAAGACAAAATGGAGAAAACAAAAATCTAATTAACATGAGATGGCCAAAGTGAGGACTACAAATAGGAGAGTACGTAAGTAACTCTTCCATAAAAGGTGGACAAGGCACCCCAAGAATAGACTATAACTCCTCCATGAAAGGTGGTGACAAGGTGCTAATAATATACAAGTAACTCCCATCAAGGGAGTTACTTATGACATTCTTATGACACCTATGACACATCTATGACACACACCTCCACATAAGCCATCCTATCCCACAAATGTAGGAAAACTCCATGTATGCACAAGAAATACAATTTTCCTAATTAAAAAATAGGGAAAAATAAAAACCTACATACATATATACATACATATATATATATATATATATATATATATATATATATATATATATGATCAGATCTAGAAATTAAAAAAAAACAAAGAGAACTCCACTCCTCTTGATTTCAAAATAAACTAAAAGCATAACTAGACACATGATTACCATTCTTGCTCTGATACCATATTAGAGTTGTTTCTAGAATCTGGATAATGCGAGTGCAATGGAGACATGATCACACAAGATGAAGCAAGTGCACACCACATAGATGCTAAAGCAATTTGAAAATAACATAAGAAGATAAATTGCACAAGACAAAATGGAGAAAACAAAAATCTAATTAACATGAGATGGCCAAAGTGAGGACTACAAATAGGAGAGTACGTAAGTAACTCTTCCATAAAAGGTGGACAGGGCACCCCAAGAACAGACTATAACTCCTCCATGAAAGGTGGTGACAAGGTGCTAATAATAGACAAGTAACTCCCATCAAGGGAGTTACTTATGACATTCTTATGACACCTATGACACATCTATGACACACACCTCCACATAAGCCATCCTATCCCACAAATGTAGGAAAACTCCATGTATGCACAAAAAATACAATTTTTCTAATTAAAAAATAGGGAAAAATAAAAACCTACACTAATAGTCAAGCTCTTCAAAAATATCCTAAAATATCTAATTTGAGAGCCATTCCTAGTAATTGAAAATCATAATTACATTACAACTATTAATTCAATTTGAGTTATTCTTAACTCACCTAGGGTTAGTTTTAACCCATTCCATGTTTAAACTCAACCTTAATTCACTTTGAGTGAGAGTTAATTCTTAAGACTATAAACACAAGGCCATGCTTATTGGGTTTTACATTATTTTGGTGCAAAGTCATTATGCTCAAATATCTTCAACAAGTTTGGATATTTTATAGTTATTATGATATATTTACTCTATAATCCTCATGGAAGTAATGTTACCATGCATAAATCTTAAGGCAAGAAATCAAAGCCAAGGTGCTAAGTAGAGAAGGAGCCAATGAAGATTGATTTTTGAAGACTTCTTGATGCACAAGCTAAGCAAGAAATTGAACAAGCCATTTGGAACTCTAAGGAAGGTAAAATATTGTGTTATATTATGATTTCCTTGTGTGTTTATAAATAGTTTTGTTACCTAAGCTCTCCCTAGTGTCTATGCTAGAGGTTTTAGGATTTTAGTGTGTTATTTTGAGTTTTATTACTTGGAATAACACAAGACTAACATCTCCTCTATGTATTCCTTGTCCACATGTTGTCATACCAAGTGTGATAAAGCATCCCATATAACCAAGGATAATCATATGCTACTTTTAATTTTTCTAATGTATGCTTAAAAATATTCAAAATATGAGTTTTAACTTTGTTCTTCACAGCTTTATATTTTAAGTAACTCACAGGTTGTAGGGATTGACATCACTTTTTGTCGTAAGTGGTAGTGATCAATGTCAATTTTATGAATCAACGTTGATTACAAAAATTTACCATGATATCTATGTGAAAAATAGAACATGATAGAAACATAACTAATGAGGGTTTTACTTGAGTTTTATGATCTTCATTTTGTGTTTAATATATTGAATTTTATTTGGTTAACCAATTTTCTTGAAAGATCCAATGAGATATTTTGTCTTTGAGCTCATTTTACTAAAGATTTTTACATCAAAGCAACCATTAATTTCTATGTTTTATAGGGAAAATTTTATGATCTACTTTATTAATGTTGATATTTATGGATTGACATCTATCTTTATGGATTGACATTGATCTCTATGGATCGACATCGATCCCTATGTGAATCAATGATGATCAATATCTGAGACAAAAAATAGAAATCTTGAGAGCTAATTTTCAAACATTTCTTTTTCACTTACATTTGAGCTTCTAAGTAAGCAAACCCTATAATAAATTATTGGTCCTAAGGTGAAATAAGAAAAATGTAAACATGATTAAATCTTACACATGGTATTTGATGCTTAAAATGAACCTAGTTGTTTTCATTTCTTAATTATTTTTGAAGTTTTTGAAATTCTCAAAAATGAATGATAAGGGGATCAAAATTAATAATACATTTCATTTGGTTCCATAAAATGAACTCCCACATTATTTAAATACTCATAAGAGTTTCATTTTTATACTTATTTGTTGAAGTGTTTATTTAGTAAGACGAGTGATGTATTTATGTTATCCCCCCATCCCCTTTAGGGAACTTGGGTGATAAAAAATGCTCAGTTTTTGCATTTGTCACTTTATTCCAAAATCATGGAAAGAAAGTTGCTAAGGCCCTCCCCAAATCTACATGATTTGGGTGACCTCAAAATGACCCTAAAGTCTTTTCACTTGTCTATATTTTTTATGAATTTTAGCTTGTGAGAGAGAGTTCACCACCTCCTCAAAAGTTCTCTATGGAATCATTGACTTGGGAATTCAACTCCAAACATAGTTTCAACCCCAGTCCATAGTGGGGTATATAAATTAAGGGTGACTCATTAGGATGATTATTTTGAGTGGTTAAAATAAGCTCTGTTAGTGGTACTTAGCCTCAAAACATAGGGGTAACTTAGACATCATACTACACTGAGCAAGTGATGAATGTAATAGTTGTGAAAAAGACAAGACCTTTTCAAAACAAGTCAATATATGCTGATATAAATGACATGGTTACATATCTAGTGTTTGCCACACTTTAGACCATATAAAAAGGAGCAAAAATTGATAATCTAAAATAACTCCACTTATTATGGACATATTATTCATGCAGGACAAGTGGCCCAAAGTTCCATGTCATAGTAAAAACTCTTGAGAGAAGAGGTATCCTAAAAACCCTACTTTTCATGCACTTTTACTTTTTAGATTAATAATTTAAAATCCTCTCAAGAGCTAGTATATTGATAAAATTTGATAGTATTATGCAACCTTGTAATTTTAGGATTTAAGACATTACACTTAGGTGTTTACATCATTTTAAAATTTCTTACATGGTCTTGAGTATAAACTATTTATTTTCCATACCATGTCAAAAATGATTCTTGTTTACACATTAATCCTTTTTTTTAGGAGGTGTTACACCACCCATTTGATATCACAACTTTGCGTTACTCTTTTGACAACCTTTTTGTGTGTGTGTCACTTGGTTGGAAAAAGGTATTGTTACACTACCCAAATCATTCCAAGTATTCTACCTTAGAGTCTTGAAACAAACTATTTGATCATATATTTAAATCACAATAATGTTGTTATGCTACTCAAACCATTTCAAATACTTGTCTTATGTCCAAATTCTAATTTCAAAACCACATGTGCCCTTTTTGGATATATACATAGTGTTTTCATGTCATTTATTCTTGTCTATCTTGCTTTTTTTAATTTTAAAGAAGCCTAATTTTCTATGTTGAATTAAAAATTATCCTTGACAAGTTCAAATTCAAATAATTATTAATTTTTACCTATGCCTTCTATAATTTTGGCCTATATATTGATATTTCACTATTAGGTTGTGTAACTTAGGTTAATTCTTTATTCAATTTGAGAATTGTTTTTGTGACTAAATTTGGGGAAGTGTTCTATCCTCTATATGCCTAGAGTTTCATGTCTTTTTCTAAATGGCCGAGTTCATGTTTAAATCCAAATTCTTATTTTATTCTAAAGTGTTTCAAATTTATTATATTAACTCTCTTGCCTTTTAGACCTTATTTTGTTTAAATTCTAGTTTTTGTTCCCTTTTCAAAAGACCTAGTAATACCTATTTTGAACCTAGCTTTTATGCCCTGTTTTCCAAAATACCTACCAACTTTTATTTATTTAAACATAGTTTAGACTTGTTTAAAACACTTTGTACCCTAAATTTTGGTAGACGAGTTTTTATTCATCCATTTGACCATTTTATATAATACATTTGATGTTAGACTATTTTATACCAAGTTTTAGCATAGACCTTTTTGGAGATACAACTCCATTCCTTAGACCAAGTTAGAGGAAGTTCAAAGCATTTATCCATTTGGATATTATTTTTCATATTTTATATAACTCTAGGTATTTTCAAAAAAAAAATCATCATTGATTTGGATGTCTCACTATACTCTTAGGAGAACCATGTACAATCTAGGTTATGACAATATGGTCATGCAAGATGACTTTCTTCAAGACCCCTATGGTGATGATGTAGTCTCTAAGATGGATCTCTATATTCCTTATAATACTTAATATAATGAATAAAGACAAGATCCTTTAGTTCACTATTTTGTTAACACATCTCCATATTAAGAGTAAGACAAAGAACAAATAATATAGTACCATGCTAGCATACCATCAGTTGTAGACCAAGTTCAATAATTACCAAACTATGTTACTATGCCATCAATATATGATCCTTATTTTTTTTATTGTCACTTTGTTGAAAATAATGATGATTTTTTAATTAGAGCCATCGAGGTAGGGGCTAATTTTCTGATAGACTTCCCCCACAAAAAAATTCCTAGTCTATTTAGAGTGCCTTTAACTATACCTTATAAGTAAACCATTGAACATGCCTCTTCTATTAATCCTCAAGCACTCATGTCAATGAAATATAAATTCACATGTATGCTTATAAAAGTAAATGGATTCATGAAGGACCACTTTTTGAAAATTCAACAAGTATACCAAACCTATTTTAACTTAGTTCATAACTTTAATAACATAGCCATGTCAAACACTCCACTTATCGAGTTAGCTCCTTCAACAAGATTATTAATCAAATTAACATACCAATATAATTAAATTATAAACCCATTCATGTAAATAACTTTATTTGGAGACATGTTCAATTCTATATCTATTGAAAAAGTGACTACAACTTCTACATAGATAAATGTGCCAAACATAGTGGATATATACACAAGTGTCATCTAGTCCAAGAAAAAATGGTTTAAATGCATCAATAATTAGTCAAAAACAAGTACCTTTAGTAAAAACCATGATTTTTTCACAACAATAGGGGTAGGTACTCCTACCCCCAACCACAACAACTTACCTCTCATCCTCAACTAACTACTTCTTCAAACATGTAACTACAAGTTTTAAGTAACCAAATGACAACTAGTGTCATTCCCCAAAAAAGGTGTTATGAATGATATTACACCTCAATAGGTGATGATTAACATTACATAAAAATAGACATAGTCCAATATATGACTATAATAGAGGCAAAATATTTTTCCACCTCAATAATGGGCAATAAATGTTCTACCTCATCAACTAATGACAATTTTACCTCAACAGTCATAGGCCAACATATATTTACAATATCAAATGTTTTCTAATCAATAATATATGTCAATTGGTCAAAGATAAATGTCGAACACCCAACAAAAATCTGGTTCATAATAGGTGTTTGAACAACAAAGAGGTACTACTATCCAATAAGTACTAATTAGGAATCAATTGCTTTTTATTCTAAATGTGACACAAATCCGATGATAGGGTGTTAGTTCATAACAAGTTCCACTTATTCATATAGGTTTGACTAGTTGATAGTAAGTCCCTAATCAACCTCAATAGGCACAATAATTTACACATATCCATATCCTTCCATCTAAGTCTCAATTCCCTCAAAACTAGTCCTATATGCCAAATCCAAACTAGAATATCACATAATAATGTGTGAAATTTCAACAATCACATCCTAATCCATGAATTCATATTCATTTTCAATCACCTAACCAAGACAACATTCCATCATACACCATGCCTCCATTATACCCTAGTCAATGTAATTCACCTTTGACCACCCAACCTTCACCTTAAGCCAATGTTTCATCTAGTTTCTTGGCACAAGAACTATAGAAAATGAAGGATGTAATTGTCACCATTCAATTAGTGAATTAGACCAGGAAGTTTAAATTATATGATGTGTTTTCCTACCCATTCAACATGGAGTATCTATAGATACCATCTCCTACAGGGTATGAGCCACTAAAATTTGACAAATACAAGGGTAAAGGAGAACCTAAGGCCCATTTGACATAATTCTTTATTGTTTTCTAGCTACTGGCTTACAGTGACATATACCTCCTACTATTTTTTCCTTGAATTATAGTAGGATAAAATTTATAATGGTTCCTAAAATTAACAAAGAACTCATTATTTAACTTTGATGACCTTTCAAAAAAAATTGTGTAACATTTTTCCTACAATATCAAACATGAGATTTTATTGCTAGATATGACTCAAGCCAAAAAAAATATGGTGAAAGCTTTGAAATATATCTATAGAGATGGATATCACTTATTAGCCACTTAACCCATAGCCTACCAAATAAACAAGTAGCTATTGTGTTTACCAAAAATTGGCATAGTGAGATATCTTAACATCTGGAGTTGTAGTGTGCATATAACTTCACGGAGATCATCAACAAAGGTTTGTTAGTTTAGAAGGCCCTTATTAACAAGGGATTATCAAAATCACCTTGTTAAGCGTGAAACATATTGAGAGGGGGTGAACCAGTATATTATATATCTTATAAAACTTTCCCTTTATCAAATTCCACTTAATCAAACATTCAAGATATGCAATAAAACTCAAACAATAAACATCACTCAAGATAGAGAGAGACACTAGATATAACATGGAAACCCAATGTGGGAAAAACCATGAAGAACAATCTCAAGTATATTCATGAGAATAAACCCATAGGAGCACCATACCCCTTTGCCGAGTACCACCCCAGCTACAATTCATGAGCACCAACCCACAAGAGCTTTAAACCCCTTTGCTGAGCACCAACCTAGCCACTATTCATGAGCACCAACCCACAAGAGCACCAACCCCTTTGATAAGCACCAACCCATAGGAACACCAACCCCTTTTCCAAGCACCAACCTAGCAACAATTTGTGAGCACCAACCCACAGGAGCACCAACCCCTTTGTGTATACCACACACTTATCTCTCAATGTTTTTATCTCAAAAAATGATAGATCAATACAAAATATCCTTCCTCTCTCTCACCTTTGCTCTTCTAAGCTAGATATAACAAATACAAATCATATTCATCTCTCAGAATTGCTCTTTTAAGCTAGATATTACAATATCAAATCAACCTCACACTTCCATATTACAAATGGCTTCTTAATCCCTTATTTATAGCTTTCCAAATGACCTTTTGCCTTCCCCCTTTGTGACCCTTCAATCCTCATGGAAAATGGCACCAATCTTGGATGACCCTTCATATTCAAGCCTTTGAAAAGTCATGTGGTGACCCTTCATGATCAAAAACGTCCTTCCCACTTTTGTCCTTATCTTTGGTGACTTTTCGTATTCCTCAAAGTGTCCCTTCATGAGAAATTGCACCCTTACTCTTTTGTCTTCACTTGGTGACTCTTGGAATTCCCCAAGATGACTCTTCATGGGAAAATGCATCCCATCCTTCTTTTGTCTTTACCCCATGGCTCTTCAAATTCTCCATGGGCCCTTCTTTTGTCTCATATGCAACCAAAAATATATTCATTAATATTAAATAAGTATTAACTCACATTAGCCAAGATAAACAATATTAAATGCAATGGGGCCTTTATCACCAATAATGCTAAACCTTTGACATCAATGATAATATTTCCAAAAATCTCCCCCTTTGTCATTGATGGCAACCTCAATCCTGAAACTGCCACATCCTGTCACCTGCACATACCATCATCTAAAAACATACAGTAAATCCCCTTTACTGTAGCAACCTATACCTATTCCCTATACCTATTTTTTGCACCTGTACCTGTACCTATTATTCTCCCCCTTGACATCAATGGCAAAGGGCCTACCTAGAGCTAACACTTAGCTCCCCCTCACTTGATGCTAAACATCAATGGCAGGAAGTAATAGAAATTACTCCCAACTCCTCTCACTGATCTTTGAATGTATCCTTTGCTCATGCCTTTGAGAAGATATCTGACAAAACATATACATTATTCCCTATCCTTTGAGCATCTGCAATCAACTCATTTGAATCTTTTCTTCTAATCTCACAGCCTTTAGCATGAAACCTTAATGTGTATCCTTGATCACATATTTGACTAACACTTAATAGATTATGCTTAAGACCTTTTACGTACAAAACATTTTAAGTCTTAGTTGTACCATAATCCAAACTCAAAGTACCTTTTTCAGTTATCTTGGTAGTGGTTTTATCTCTGAACCTCATTATACCACCATTGATCTTCTTTAGAGATATGAATTTACTTTTATCTCTTGTCATATGCCTCAAACATCTGCTATCAATTAACCATGGCTGATATTTACCTCTTACATGTAGAGCTGTCTGAACCATCATAGAATCTTCATGTTGTTTCTTCTACCATGAACATGTCTGAACCTTCTTCTTGATGAATGGAACATTGAAACTTTGATCCTTCTTCATTGAATCTGCATGAGTATTCTTTTCCTTCTTTACGAAACTGTTAGCTCTTTTTCAACATTCTAATTTCTTATGACCATAATCATTTAAAACACTACATATGGAAAAATCATTCTAATAGCTTCAAACCATAATACTGATGCAAAATTTTATTCAAAAATATATTCCCTCAAAAGATATACAAATTACTTTTCCAGCTCGCCTTCTTGTCATGCAACATAACCAAGACCCAATAGCATCCACCATGCTTCAATTTTTAAAAGTGTCTCCTTGAAGCTTAGAAGAGACACCCCACACAATAGGGTTCTAGAAATAAATCTCAAGAGATTCCCACATCTCCTTTATTTCTTCCTTGATCTTCTTGCA
The DNA here is from genome assembly GCA_037957365.1 of Torreya grandis. Lineage (NCBI taxonomy): Eukaryota > Viridiplantae > Streptophyta > Pinopsida > Cupressales > Taxaceae > Torreya > Torreya grandis. The sequence continues at coordinate 75,101 of JARHVA010001424.1, read as the reverse complement.
TTTTTATTTTAAAATTCATTTAAGCATGTCTAACCCTTTTTACTTACTAACCTTATCATTTATAATGTTTTTCTTTTTCTCAACTTTTGCAACTATCTTATCTTGACAAAGCTCATGCTCAAATGTAACAAGAGATTTTGCACAATCCTTCTTATCTAATTCTTTATCTACTATAACAAGTAATTCATTTTCATTCTTAAACTCAACCTGATCAACCTTTACTATTTTAGGTCTCCAAACCTTAATTTGACTCTTCTCATATCTTTTAGGGGCTTTGTAACCTTTGACATACTTTGAAGATCTCTTTACTTTATTTTGACATAATTTAGCAATATGTCCAACCTCATGACAACAAAAGCAAACAATATTTCTCATACCTTTTTCTTGAATGTGACTAAGATCTCCCTTTGACTGATTACTTCTCCTCATACAATATCTTGCCCTATGACCAACATGATAACAAACAAAACAACGGCCATGAAAAGAATTTGAAAACTTGAAAGCATTGGGCTGCCTAATCGACTTCTTTGATTTGCCTTCAAAACCTACATCCTTCTTTCCTTGGACTGATATTTCATGATCTTTTTCAACCTTGATTATAAGCTTCTCATGATTATCTTTTAAAGAGACTAACTCAACCTTAAACTAATTACATTCTTCTTCTTTGGATGTTAAAATTGAATTTGCAACCTCTAACTGATTCTTAAGATCCTAAATAAATATCTTATTTTCTTTTACTTCTATAGCTAACTTAGAATCCAAGATACACACCTTTTCCTTAAGAGCCTCAACCACATATTTCAACTCTTGATTCTCCTTCTTTAGCTGCTTGGCCATCTTATGCTTTTCTTTGATCTTCCTTCAAGCTGCTAAACCCTTTCTGAAGAAACCTGCTCTGATACCAATTGTTAAGCATGAAATATACTGAGAGGGGGGGGGTGAATTAGTATATTATATATCTTATAAAACTTTCCCTTTATCAAATTCCACCTTAATCAAACATTCAAGATATGCAATAAAACTCAAACAATAAACATCACACAAGATAGAGAGAGACACCAGATATAACATGGAAACCCAATGTGGGAAAAAACCATGGAGAACAATCTCAATTATATTCATGAGAACAAACCCATAGGAACACCATACCCCTTTGACAAGTACCACCCTAGCTACAATTCATGAGCACCAACCCATAGGAGCTTCAAACCCCTTTTCTGAGCACCAACCTAGCCACTATTCATGAGCACCAACCCACAGGAGCACCAACCCATTTGCCAAGCACCAACCCAATAGCAATTCATGAGCACCAACCCACAGGAGCACCAACCCCTTTATGTATACCACACACCTATCTCTCAATGTTGCTATCTCAACAAATGATAGATCAATACAACATCTCCTTCCTCTCTTTCACCTTTTCTCTTCTAAGCTAGATATAACAAATATAAATCATATTCATCTCTCACAATTGCTCTTTTAAGATAGATATTACAATATCAAATAAACCTCACACTTCCATATTACAAATGGCTTCTCAAGCCTTTATTTATATCTTTCCAAATGACCTTTGGCCTTACCCCTTTGTGACCCTTCAATCCTCATGGAAAATGGCACCAATCTTGGATGACCCTTCATATTCAAGCCTTTGAAAAGTCATGCGGTGACCCTTCATGATCAAAAATGTCCTTCCCACTTTTGTCCTTATCTTTGGTGACTTTTCATATTCCTCAAAGTGTCCCTTCATGAGAAATTGTGCCCTTACTCTTTTGTCTTCACTTGGTGACTCTTGAAATTCCCCAAGATGACTATTCATGGGAAAATGCATCCCATCCTTCTTTTGTCTTTACCTCATGGCTCTTTAACTTCTCCATGGGCCCTTATTTTGTCTCATATGAAACCAAAAATATATTCATTAATATTAAATAAATATTAACTCACATTAGCCAAGATAAACAATATTAAATGCAATGGGGCCTTTATCACCAATAATGCTAAACCTTTGACATCAATGACAATGTTTCCAACACACCTCATCTAATTAAAACCAAAACTAGGGAAATGACCAAAATTTTAACCAAAACCTTGTCCAACTACAAGCATGGGCACCAACCCATGCCATTAATTATGAAAACGCCAAATAATTCAATTACAACAAGAATGTTGTTGGAAATGGATTAACCAAGTTGTGTCATGTCCAAATGGTACAAACACCATCTGTTCAGCCTACATTATATATGTAACTTACTCCTAACCAATAAATCATTCAACAAGAATAGCCTTCATAATAACCTAGATCAACTCAATAATCATATCAACTATCACTTTACAAACCTATCATCCAAGGAGATATGTTCCAACTCATAGAGTTTTTAGTGAATTTAGAAAACACATTGAAACTATGTTTAGTAAACTAGTCATTTCTAATCTAATTAGTTAGCCAATATTAAAGCACTATCCTAAGGGTATTTTTGGTCAATTTCTATCCCTAGACTTAAAAATTGGCCAACCCTATAGCATGGTGTCATGACTCATGTTTGAAACTTGATTTTTAGTCATGTTGGAAGTCCTTAAGGCATGTATAGTCAAGCTACTATATAGTCATACTTCAAACATGCTTGATCAGTCTTTAAAGGTATATATTCCCTATGTTAAGCTTGAATCAAGTATTGTTATGATGTCTAAAGTGTTTAAGTTGGTAGCCTATAAATATGATGTATTTTTTGCCATGTATACCTTGCCCTTACAAGTTTGGTGTCTTGGTTTTTCTCTTGTCCCAAGATATAAGCCTCCAAATATGATCTATTAGTGTGGGACATGTTAGGGGACATCAAATTTAAGTATATGAGGTTGGATTTAAAAAATATAAATGTTGGATTCCATAATTCTTCTAAAGGCCAAGTGTCAAAACCTCACTTGATCAAATCAAGGATCAATGTCATGTGGGTAATCTCATGAAGTCAATAAGTCAAATTACCCTAGATGAAGATCGATGATGGGTATTCTTACATATAGATTCTTATTGATGATTTACATTAAAGACTACAGTCAATAAGTCAAGGTAGATCATGCCACATGTTCAATCATGTAGATGGAGATCTAATAGCGATCACAAAGTTAATACATCAAAGGATCTTGAGATTGAATATGATGGTGACATGTGTCATAATCATGGTAAAATGGAAGCAAATCAATGACTCATATTTGATCGTATGTTTAGTAAATAAATAGTGTGCATTTGATCATCTAGATTAAGGATTGATAGTGCACATTGAATTATGCAGATGGAGATTGATGGAGTGAATTTCATGGTGTTTCTAAGAGGTAAAATAAGAAGACATGTGTCTGAAGTGACAATAGTCATATTTTTTAAAATTAAATAAATAGTATGGCAAGGAGATACCATATAGGTACACCAGTCGTACTAAAAGAGTGGATTTTCAAGTTCATAATGATTTTCTTAGCCCATTTCATGGTTTAAAATGTTGTTTTAGGTATGGAACACATTAACACATAGGTTGAAAATATTTTCTATAGGTTTCATGGCTACTAAGTTTCAACACCTAGACAATTAGGCCTAATATGCCTAATTAGCCTAATTAATCTTCAAAGAGGATAAATTTGGCATAATAGATCCTTAAAGAGCATTTAATGCACATTTCATGGCTATTGTAAAGAAATGAGATAGTTTCTTTGACTTTGTCAACCTACTTTGGAGAAGTATGTTTTTCAACGTAACTATGGTGGCCTAATTCATCTAGTAACTACTAAAGGGAGGAGTGTGGAGCTATTTTGAGGAAGGTTAAAGAAAAATTGAAGTTAGATGAGGGATTTATAGCCACCTCTATGCCAAAATGACTTCATTGAGGGGATGCCAATGTTCACAAAGGAAGGAAATGTTATTGTAACTACTCTAGGCCATATTTGGCTCATTGATGACCCCTTTTATGCCAAGTTTCCTCTCTCCTTCCTTTCTTCTTATAAATGTAGGCTCTAAGACCTTAATTTGTATCCCTTGATTGGGTATATCAAATATCTACCAAGATCACTATGTAAAACTCTTTAAATCAATATAAGACAAGTCCAAATTATGAGTGAATGTTAAGTGTATCTTATTAAAGTTGATTTACATAATGTTTCTTATATTTCATTATATGCATATCTTTCATATGCCTTGATTTCATTTTTTTATTTCTTCACAAGTTGTATGAAATTTTGTTTAAGGAGATTTCCTATGAAGTGTTAGAAAGATTATAATGTCTTTTATAGACCTTATCTTTCTTTCCCTTCAAGATGTAAGTTTAAGCCTAACCTTCATGCAAAAAACTCATGTTTTTAACCTTGTCATATAATCTTATCAACTCTTCTCTCTATTGGATTCACTAGTAGTCATGAAAGTGCTAAGCTGAGAGTGGATCATTAAATAACTCAATACATCACCATATAGATCAGGTTATGATTTTAGTTTTCTTCTCTTTCCCTTTTCTTTGGAATAGGCATAAGTATTAGAGAAAGGGCACTAAATTATCAAATCAAGGGATCTAGCCCTTAAAAAACTTAGAGGTTTGGTCTAACATTAGGTAACCCAAAACCTAGGGTCATTCCTATGTTAGACTAGGTTTGAGTAGAGGACTTGAATAATTATCTTATTATCTTGGGTGAAACCTAAGACAAATTGTTTTTGTCATGATGAGTGGGATTGAAATCAAGACACTTGGACATAATCTTTAGATAGATTGTCAATGTGAGAGGACATTTAGAAGTCTTGGAGTAGTCATCAATAGATTAGAGAGCAAGTTCATGCACCAAATATACACTAGATCTACCTTTAAAGATAAGTAAGTTTAATTAATTAAATCTCCATTAGATATTAAGAAGAAGAGGGTACCTATTTAAAACCCCAACCTAACACCCCTAGCTCTCTCACTTCTCTAAATTCTTCCCATACTCAGTCCACCAAGATAAATGGAAAGTCCTAGGTTATAAGCTTTTGTACCCTTCAATGGTGGTATCCCTCTTAAACTTCAGTAGCATGATGATATCCATACTACCTCTTTGAAGAGTCTACCATAATTTATAAGAAAAAATTCCACGACTCTTGTAGAGCACATATCTAACATTGTAAACCTATACTAAATGCATAACATCACCCAATAGAATGTAAACATGAGACTAATAGCCACATCATTAAAGGAAAATACTTAAAATGGTATATGGTATATCTCTTACCTCAATAAGTACTTGGGATGTGTTTTTTGAGTGTTTATGTAAGCATTTTGAGGATAGGAGTGACCATGTGTCACTAGTCGACCAACTCACCTCAATCAAGAGGGCAACCTAAGAATCTATGGTTGATTTCAACTATAGATTCCAAAAAACATGGGACAAAATCATTGTCATCATTAAGACCACACCTAATTATACTTTTATTCACTACTTGAGAGAATTTAATTCAAATATTTTAGTCATGATCCAATCTATGTGTGGGACAACTCTACCTGAAGCATATAATATATCCATAAGGGTAGAAAATTATTTGACACAATTAAGGAAACTCATGCTAAAACCTATTATGCCCCTCTTTCTTGAGATCCAAACAATTCCACCTCCCATTTCTCCCTTTACCACTCTAAATAATCAAGCACAACATGATGATAGTCAAGTGGATAGACTTGGAAATGTTGAGCAATTGTTGAAGGCAAAAAATAACAAGCTAGTAAGTTTAGAGAGGAATAAATAGACTTAATATAGGCCATACCAAGGTCCTTTCCAAGCCCAATACCCTTTTAGTCCTATAACAGACCCCCTTATCCATCAAATTAACAAGCCTAAGGCCAAATTATTCAAGTGAGACCTTATAATAGTTACAATCCCATAATTTAAAGTAGCTTAAGAGCCTTGGTCCCTACTCAAAATAACCTTGTATAAGAGGGTCAATGGCAATTAGGAGGGTGGTCTAATGAGATGGTATTGGCTGAAAGTGAATTTATATATCAAGGTCTTATTTAGAATCATACTCCTCCATATCAAGGTCATGGCATAATGCCACCTCCACCACAAGGTCCTATAATTAATCAATGTGATATACCTACCTTGACACCATCAAAGGATATAATTCAATAGCAATGAATAATGTGTAAGGCACCATATGATACTATTTGCATAAATTTCCAATAAAGAAAACATGTTTTTGAAAATTTAATAGCTAACATGGGGTAGATTGGACAAAAGACAAATGATTTAGTTGTAGCCCATATAAGGGATAAAAGGAGAATGGTGGAAGACAATTTGGGGTAACCTAAGGTTTCTTCAACACCTACACAATTCAGTAAGTAGACCACTTTGAACATAGCCACTAAGGCCCTTGTAACTCAACAAATACCTCAACATCATGCTCAAAAGCATAGGTCTCATTTTATTCCTCATGTCACTCAAGTACCAAGTGACACTTCTACTTATAAGTTGTAGTTCAAAGGCACTAGTATTTATTTCAATATTGTGGATCATATGGAAAGGTATAATGTCACTATATCAATGTATGGTGCTATGTATATTCTAGGGTAGAAATAAAACCTTCAATAAGAGATATCCAAACTCTCTCATGTGAACAAGGCAGCTAATAAGGTGGGCATTATTTTTACCAATAGTAAATATCCTAGTCAAATCCAAGTTCCTAGTCTAGTTCCTAGTCAAGATCAAGTTCATAATTTTGTTCATCCCCCTAAGGTTGTTAAGCCCCTTCCATTTTATTTGTCATTCATCATAGGGGAGTATCTTATGTATAATTATATGATAGATTTAGGAACTTAAATGTCAATCATGCCTAAAGATATAGAATACAAACATGAGATGAATTATGTACCTAATGAGAATAGTTTATTCATTTGGATGGTTCTCCCATTAAAATAGTATGTGTCTTGAAATACCTTAAGATTATATTGGTAGCTTTCCCAAATTGTGTCATCACTCAAGATGTAATGGTTGTAGACCTACCCCCATAATTTTCCCTATGCCTATCTAGGGACTTTACTACAAAAATTGGGAGTTATTTATCCTCTATTTGGTCATACATGGTCTTTAGGACCAGATATGGGACTAGGGTCATTTTTATGTTGGACCTATCTTTAGGTTGCAACTAGATCCATATATGCCTAACCTTGTAAACTTTAACTACACCATACTTGATGAGGATGAAAATTGTAGTGAACAAGATCCTCATGACCATCTTGAAGGCATTTAAGACCTTTAATTAGATGAATGGGCAGCTAGCAATCATGGATTTGATTGTGATAGTAACATTGAAGAGGTAGATTTAGGGGTGTATAGTATGCATGAGGAGATGCTACTATACTTTGGCTAAATAACACCACTCAATAGGAAGATGGTTTATGGACTTTATTCTTTGTTGGATTAAAGGTTAAATAATGGTAGTGGAGATAGATTCATGTTTATTTCACCCTTAAATCAAAAGTACTATTTAGTTGCAATATTTTAATTCAATTGTCCTTCAAACATTGCTGAATATGAGGCCCTTCTACATGGTTTTCAAGAGTCAAGAAGAATAGGTGTAAAAATCCTTCAAGTCAAGGGTGATAGTGAGATTTTTATAAAAAAAGTGAGAGGCATAATTTTATTCAAGAAGCATCATTTGAAATCGTACAAGCACCATGTATGTGATCTCATGGAGGGCTTCTTGGCATTCAACATATAGTCCATACTAAGAGAGTCAAAACAACATGAAGATAAGCTTACAATCATTAGAGATCAGTATGAGATTGTAGAAGAGGTTAAAGATAGAAAAATTCAAGCCAAGATCAAGGTCATATATAGGCCAAATTTACCTAACAATAAGGTCAGTTGGTAGGTGTTTGATAATGATGATCAAATTGTGTGTTTTTTGATGCAAGAGGAAAAATTATACCATAAGAGTCAAAATAAGTACCAACACCAATATGACAATTAGATAGTGAATTTGAGGTCTAAAAATATTCATAAGGGGCTTATAACATTTCAAATCATCTTTAACAAAGATGACCAAGTGAGAAGAGATAAAGCATGCATCTCATGAGTAATATTGTAAAAGGGTAGAGATATTCAAAGATAAGTTGTTGAAGTCAGGAAAGATCAAAATATAAGAAGAAAGAGCTGCATTTATTGTTTTATGCCAAGAATATACTGATGTATTTTCATGGGAATATAAGGATATGAAGGCATTTAACCCTAAACTTACACAACATACCATTGAACTAGAGAGTAATGCAAAACCAATCAGGTATAAATAAAGGCCTATCAATTTAAAAGTGGAAGAGTTGATGAAAAGTAATATATTTAAACTAATTAAGTCAAGGATAATATTCCCCATTTAAAATTCCTTATGGGTGGAAAACCTTGTTCTAGTGAAGAATAAGAATGGGGAAATATGTTTGTGTGTTGACATTTGGGACCTCAATAAGGTATCTCTAAAATACCATTACCCACTACCCTCAATAAATTAGATTCTATAGAAGGTGGTAAGATATTAAAGGTTTTCATTGATTAATGGATACTCTAGTTATACTTATATCATGGTTAAGGAATAGGATAGGCATAAGACTACCTTCACCACAAATTGGGAAACTTATACATACATGAAAATTCCCTTTGGAATCTCCAATGTTGGGGCAAATTTACAAAGGGAAATCGATGTTAACTTTGAAGGTTTAATCAATGACATGGTGCTCATCTACCTAGATTTGTGGATAAACATTTTCTTATAGTATTGATAAGTTTAAATAAATTTAGGCACATGGTATACAATATTGAAATCATACTGATGATAGCACACCCAAGCATTAAGGATTTTATACTCAGCAGGGACCTCAATGAGAAAAGGGTTGGGTGGGTGACAAAATGTATGGAGTATGACCTTGAGGTTAAATTTAAAAATATTTTAAGGGGTAGAGGTTTATGTGAGCACCTTGTATTATAAATAAATGAGGATAGAGATTGAGTGTTGCTATCTAATGACAACCAATAAACATCTACAAACCACATACCTTCTAGTTGGATACATGATATAATCAAATTTCTTGAGTCAGGATAATTTCCCATGGGACTAGATACAACCAAAAGAAGGAATTTTAGATTTCAAAGAAAACATTATGTTATGATTAATGGATTTATTTTCAAGATGGAAATAGGAGGCATAATTTTCATGTGTGTAAAATCGTGCCGAATAGAAAAGTTACTTGAATATTTCCATGGTGGTCTAGCTGGTGGGAACTTTGCTACCAAGACCAAAACCTATAAGATCATTAGGGATAGGTGATTTTGTCCCACATTGTTTAGAGATTCACACTTTTAGGTAATAAAGTGTCCAAAATGTGAAATGTTCATTGGCAAATAGAAACTAACTGCCCTTCCCTTGTAGCCCATATAAGTAGAACAACCCTTCATGTAATGGGGATTAGATTTCATAGGGATGACACACACCCATTAAAGTAAAGGAAATAAATGGAACGTAATAGATTCATAGTAATTCACAAGGTGGGTTGAAGTAATTTCCCTCAAATAAGCTAATTAATTTTCTATCTTAGACTTTTATGATAGCCTTTAACTAGATTTGGTGTGCCATCTACAATCATTTCTGATAATGCATTGGCATTTAGCAATAAAAAGGTATGTGGGTGGGATATTTCATATATAATTCACCTCAAATAATCCTCTAACTATTACCCATAAGGAAATGGACTAGCATAGTCCACAAATAATAACTTGTTAAGGATTATCAAGAGGACCATGGAAGATAGTCAAAGGGAGTGGCATACTAGATTGAGGAATACCTTATGGGTAAATATAGTGACACCTAGAAGTGATACACAAAACTCCCTATACCTCCTTATCTATGGAAAATAGTCCAAACTTTGTATCTCTCTTGAATTGCATGTATTATATCTTACCCACTAACTTGATCTCCTAGAGGATGATGTTATGCAAGTAATCATGTGGTTTAATTAGAACCAAGTGAAAAGGTCATTTGGTAAGAGAGCCTCCTCAAAAATATTTCAATAAGGTGATATAGTCCTCAAATAGGATGATGACCATATAAATCCAAGAAAGTACTCCAAGTTTGACAGTCTTTAGGGTGGGCCTTATGTCATCACATGTTACAAGGAGATTAATGCCTTTGAGATTGGTAAGTTGAATGGAGAGATCCTTCCTATCCCTATCAATGGGAGGTATCTCAAATTATACTATTGGTCTTATTTAATGATCTTTGTACATAGGTCGATAGGTCTATCTTTATCTCCAAGTGCTCTTGTACATTGTTATGTTTGTTATTTATTTCTACCATTTAGGTAGTTATCTAATATGTTCTTGTTTATTTCTTATTGCTTGTGTGTGTCTCATTGATTCAAAGTGTTTTCAAGATCCATATTTTATTCATACTTCATTTGTCTAGTTATCATGAGTAAGTTCTAATCAACTTTATGGGTTCCAAGACCAAGAGGCTAGTCAAACCAACTAAGTCATTAGAAATATTAGTCAATTTATAACCCTAGTGTTAGTGCCCAAAATTACACTAGATCAATTTGTGTCTTTGTATGATGAATCCCCTATGCCTAAGCTAAGTTAGCTTTAATGTTTTATTTTCCTACCTTCCCTCATCAGAAGGAGAGATTGGGACATGTACTTTAAGTAATCATGTCTATTATCTTGATTAGACGAGTCAAGTGGGATGTTTATCAAAGATGGAAATACCCAAGAAAGGCTCAAGAGAGATTGAAGAGTTGTAATGTGTGGATCAAAGATCTTATGGCACAAGAATCTACAGTCAACAAATGAAGGTGTAACCAAGTCTTTTTCCAAGCTTGGATCCTTGATGCTTAGGATAGGAGATATGTCAATGTCCTAGATAAAATTAATAGGCTAAATTTATGTGTTTTGGTGATTAAGGTGAGGAGTAGTATAATGAACTCAATGAAAAATATGTATTTGGCTCAAGGGAGCCATAAGAGTAAGATTTAGGGGATGGAAAGATTTTAAACTTTTCTACTTTTGAAGAAACTTGGTATAAAGGGTGGAAGTGGTCATGACCCTCACTTCATTTTTGAAATGGACACGTGGTAGAGTTTTGGGCCTTCAAACATTTTGGGCCTCTTTGAATAATTGATCCACTTACCTTTTGGTAAGCATGGTGCTTAAAATCCCCAAGGCCTAGATGTCTAATTATATAAAGAATATTGGTGCCACTTGAAGGCATTTAGGTGTTTGTCAGATTCGAGACATTTTAGGAGATTCACTCACTTATTTTTATGGAAATTTTATAAAGGGTCCTTAAATGCCCAATTTTTTGTAAAAGAAGGATCATTGCAAGTAGTGTCCTTGGTATCAATGGGGACTCAAGATTTCTTGTGCCTTAGTACTAAAGGATCATAACAAGTGGAAAGGTGTGAAAATATTTGAGATCCTAAAAAGAATTTTTTAAATATATGATTCACTCATCTTTCACCATGTATTACAAAAGGAAGATCACTTGGTAAGGAAGGGAAGGATTTATGTTTTCCCTCTACTTTTCAAATAAGGCTCAAGTAATTAATGGGGTAGGTACTAATTTTCTACCTCATCTTGGAGCATTAATGGTAACCCTAGTTATAAAATGAAATGGATTATAATTAATTGTTATTTTTCATTTGAAATAACCCTTTGCATTAAGAGCTAAATATTTGTGCTTTCAAGTGACTAAGTATGCTAGAGCGAAGAATAAAGCAAATATAGTGAATCAGAGTATGAGTCTAAAAAGGTCTCCATTTCCACCTATGTGTAGATTTCACTAGTACCAATAAGTGTTTGGAAACCTTGTTGTATTGTGTTTTAGTAGGTAATTGAGAGATTAGTTTATAAGTATTTTATTGTAAAGAATTTTATTTCTATCTTAATATAGTAATAAGAGACTTGAAAAAAGATGACAGCTTCTTCAGCAACATCCAAAGGAAACATCATATCAGTATTAGACTCAATCAAAGGCATTGATGCCATGGATTTGGATTTTATGGCCCTATTGAATGTCTTTAAAAACCCCAACCCCCCACAAGTAATTGATAATGTTGGCATAAGCTATATTGCACCAAAAACAACATTCCCTCTGGATGCTCCATACCTAAAGTTCATCATAACATGTGCTTGAGCATATTGGCTAGATACCAAAACCGTCATCAAAAGTTGTCATTAAGTGGTATGATCCTTTACTCTTGAAACCTTCATAACTATGTTCAACATTCCCCCTCAGCTAGAAAGTATCACACTCAACATCAAGGAATGCCAACAATATGTCGATAGAGATGAGAGAGCCATCTGGGAAGTCATGAACTCATTTTGGCTAGCTAATAAGAGATAAAAGGTCTTAAGGATGTAATAAAAATTGAAATTGGTAAAATTAAATGAGCTACATCAGTATGTTATAGCCATGGATACTAGAACTTATAGGGTACCCACTATTGAGAGTTTGAGACATGGATGTTTTTGATCATGCTCTATGTGTTAGAAGGGAAAAGGAGGATTGACTGGGCCACCATCCTTAGTGAAAATTTGCATTCAAAGATGATGTAACTTCAATTGGTCATCCTCTCTAAGGAGTAATTTAAATGTACATTTTATATGTCTTCCTACTTAATGTATAGCCTGGTGCAAAACAAGGTTTTCTAAGGACTTGCCAAGAACCCCACAATGATGAGAATCTATGATATATATCCTAAGGTAACCCTACAGTGGTTTAGGAATAGTTTTTCAATATGCATAACTACTTTTTCACCCCCATGATGAGTGTATTTTACCCCATTTGAAGCATTAATATAATGTCCACTATGGCCAAGCAAGTAATATAAAAATATGGGGCCACATACATTGAATTTTAGACATTCCCATACATCAAGGTTAGTGGCTATGTAGGGGCACCTCACAAGATCCTAAGATATGTAGATGATAAATTGGTGGTCATGGAGCTAAACTAGTAAATGGTGCCTCTGCATGATATGATTGTCACCAAAAAGATCATTAACCCTTTAAAATTCCTTATGAAAATTGGGTACTACACATGCCCCTCAATGGACAAGGAAAATAGTAGGAGTAGGAAATGAGCATGTATACATTGTATAAAATGCCACCTTGACCCAATTATAATAACAAGTGGTTGGTGAACATGGTGACAAATATAATATTACATTAGCCTCACTATGAAGACCTTTAGTCTGATTACACCATCGAAGATGTCTAAAAGTGGGAATATATGAGGCTAACAATGCAGGAGGTCATAGACTACAACATCACTCTTATCCCTGAGGACATGGTATATGACAAGTTAACACTCTCCTTAGTATAAAACAAGGATAATATTGAATCCTAGTCCATTGCTCAGCCAGACTTCATTGTGAAGGAAGATGAATCCATCCCTTGGTGAGTGATGTGGATATTGAGAACCTTCAGATGGTTGAAAGAAAATGGAATCAACCTCAAGACATATAACACCCATTCCATCCAAGAGTTAATAATGATAAAGGAATTTAATTCCTTCTTTCATGTACATAGTGGTGACCCTCAAGCCCCATCATCATCTATAGTAGGCAAGGGGAAAAGAACACTCAAAGACACCAACTTTACCAAACTAGTGGACATCAAGAAGATGACCCTGGCAAAATCTAAGGCCAATTTATTTTTCTCAAAAATAATGAGATTGGATGAGAATTGGGATAAAATTTTCATGGGGTAGGTCACACTATCTAGTTCCACACCCATATCAATTTTAGGGAGGGAAGCTCTGGTGGTGCTGACCATCTCAATAGCCCCCCCCATGGCCAATCAAACATCAATCCCAATAGTCCTACCTATATAACAAGCTACATTCAAGATGTCTCCAAATATATATTCAAAGAAGAGAGGAGGAAAGTAATAAGAGGAGCCACCAAAGAAATAGAGAGTTAATAAGGCCCTCCAACATACAATCAAGTCTCTAACCAAGTAGAGGATAATTATTTTCAAAGACCTAATCACCAAAGAGTTCCCACTGAAGAGAAGAGAAGATCAAGCTTCTTACACATAGAGGGTTAGGGATATAAGTGAGAAGGAGGACTCAGATGAATAAAGGCTGATACTAAAAGTAATGAAAAAGTAATGTGATTTCACTCCCCCTAAGATAAGAATTGGGAAAAGAACACATAGAGAGAAGCATCATTCCCCATCAAGGATCCTGATGGACGGAAAATTGATAGAGGGGGACCATAAAATAAAAGAAGGTGAAGGTGATGAGTAAGGGGTCAAGGATATAGATTATCCTTTATCTTTTGATGATGTTGTGGAGGATGGAGCTGAGGTGGCTACCCAAGTATAGGCCCATGTTGAAAAAGAGCCCCACCCCTTAGAGATAGAGGCATTTGTCCATAATGTTATTTCTTGATCACTTGGGTAGGATAAATCTAGTGAGGTCAAAGACACCCTGAAGATGGATGAAAGGGATCAAGATAAACCTAGGGATGACATTTAATCCCCCACTAGTAGTGAAAAGGTGGAAGAGTAGGAAAAAAATAAAGGAGGAGATGAGGGATCAAGCCTGAAAATGGGTACCCCCACAACTTATGAGGTTAATAAAGGTGTTGAAGAGGGTGACCCCACGGATGATACTTCAATTTAATTCCCCTAAGGGGTCCTCCCCACCATCAAGGTGCATGACCTAGAGAAAAATAAAGCTTTCAAGGCCATGATTGGTAAAGAGTCACCCAAACATGATAACGAAGTCAGCATAGCATCTACAGACCTAGTTGCCTAAAGTAATGAGGAAGAAGAAGCAATTGTTGTATCCTCCATCCATCCCATGGAAAATGTGAGATTCATTGACTAATTATACATAGACTCCACCATCTTGGGTCTAATTTTAAAATTTTGGAGTTAGTAGAACTAGTCTTAGAGTAAGAAAGGGAAAATTAGGGAAGTGATGAAGACACATAAAATTTTGTGTTGAGTCCTCCTCCCAAGCCAATGGAATTACAAATATTTGTTTCCTCATACTCATCACTACCACAAGACCATCCTCAGCATCAATAAATTTAGTAGGTTTTTAGACCAGGCCCCTTCTTTGGGTTGTAGACCAAGTGAAGTAAATGAAGGATGTGATGAGAAAAATAGGGGATATTTACATAACAAAAATTATTAAAAAACAAAAGGCTAAGCCCTTAAACAAGGACAAAATATATGCCTAAATGACATTCACTAACAAGTGGGAAAGACATGTTGAAGTATCCACTCCTCCTCTAGATGCATTAAAAAATAATACTCCCCTAGAAAGATACTCCATCAATAGTTACAATCTTAGGGAGCCATCAAGGAAGGAATCGAAACATACTTCACAAGTCCTAGCTTACATGGTGACACATAAAATGTATAAAGATAAATCCACCATGGAAGAGCTAATGGTGGAGAACCAGGCTATGA
The DNA here is from genome assembly GCA_037957365.1 of Torreya grandis. NCBI lineage: Eukaryota > Viridiplantae > Streptophyta > Pinopsida > Cupressales > Taxaceae > Torreya > Torreya grandis. The sequence goes on along the minus strand of JARHVA010001424.1, from coordinate 59,642 downwards.
TCCAGCACTTGAAAAGGTTACCAAGTGAGCCTTAGGTAGTGACTCCAACTACCATCCAGTCTCTCAACCCTTCCCTTATCTCCCTTGGATCAATAGACTTCACCTATGACAATGATTTGAATACTATAGGATGTGAAATAAAAAATTGGAAATAAGACTTGATATCCTAAGCCAAGGAAGTCATCCATATAGCCATGGAATGGCTTGATAATGAGACATATAGAAGAGGATAGTGTAGATCCCTAGCATTTTTATATGATGATGATTTCAAGATTTGGCAGGCACTCAAGTCCAAAATAGATGAGATATATAATATGGGAAAATATGCTTTAGTAGCAAAAATATTAACTCTTCAAATGATCTTAAAATGACCAAATAATGATAGTTGTTCATAAAGCATAGGATAGCCATACTTAAGGAAGGCACCTTTGATATAAAAGGAGAAGAGCAATGTCTCAAGACTATGAGGATAGAAGTTGAGACCACTCTGAGAGCAATGGTGAAGCTTGATGGTACAATAGACTTGAAAAAAAAAATTGGAGGATGATTTTAATAACCTCATCGATGCACCCCATGGAGCCTTTGATAGCCAAAAGATAAGGGACCTAGTTTCACTTCAAAATTCTTATGACTAGTTAAAGGCATTGGTACATAGGAAACATGGAGTTCTCTAGAGTACCACCAACTAGATAGAAGAATTTAAAGATGAATTAAAATATCAAGTGGGACTAGATAGAAATATCCTTGCCACTATGATTGAAAAGTTTGTTACATACAAGAACAAGATGGCGAGGACATAGTCCTCAATGTACATTCTACATCATGACTAGATGCCCCTTATTTTATTTCCCAAAATTGAATCATTCCATAACTCCCTTTCTCTTGTCTTTTTCTCCCTTTTTCTCCCTTTTTCTCACTTCCTATGAGAAACCATTGTACCTTTCCTAGTAGTGGTATGTCCCTTTCTGGGTTTATTTTATTTAAGAAAGGAACATCTTTGTTTCTTTGCACAAGTGGACATAGTTTTATTTTGTCCCTTGTGAGTTTCTTTGGTGTGTACATAATTGTAAATATTCTTTTGTAATTGGTAATCATATCTTTCATCATCATGAGATTACAACTACAAGTTCAAGGAATCAAGTTCATTGCAACCAACCCCAGGCCTGTTAAGTAATCTTCCAGTCGGGGTATCTTTATAGAATATGCCAAGTATGGCTATGAAATTTTATAAGTAAATAAGGTATGCCCCTTTAAAAATTTTAGCTAAAAATTGAGTATATAATATATATCTTAAGAAGTCATCCTTGTTTAGTGCCCTAGTGCCAAATTGATTTTGGTTATAAAATCATTGGCAAGCTTTGAGATTATCCATGATGTTCCCTTGCTATAGAGTCATTATGCATAGTGTCTTATGATATTAATTTTTTCAATAAATATATTTTAATTGATCCTTTCTTAGTGAATGAATAAAATATGTTCATGGTTTCCATTTTATCTTATTGTTTAAGTGTAGTGTTTCTTTTCACAAGCTAAATATATTGGTTGGTTGGTGTATGTTTCTTTATGGTAGTCATTTAAGAGGTGCAACTAGAATGTAATATCATTTATATTTCAAATTTTGAGGGAATAAATCATTGATAGAATTTTTAAAGGTAGTCTTGGTCTCATGTATACAATAGGAAGTAATTCTTGAGGGGTAACTTGTAATGTTACTCGTAATTCTTTAAGGACCATCTATGCATAGTTTTTTCCTAGCTATTTCCAAAATCAAGCAAGCATATATTGATAAAGATGATATCATGATTATGTGAATCCATCCATGTTTAGTTATTGTCCCTCCACATATTTTTATCAAGCTATTCATATAAAAATTGTCCTACCCTATTCTACCCCACATGCAACATATAACTAGCATACTATAAGAGTTGCTTGACCAATGGATGTATTATACATTATTTACCCAAAGCATGTTCATTTTATGTGCTAAATATCCTAATTTTGTATTCATCTATTTTTTCCTTGTCATTTAAAAAAAATATCTACATTGAATATTTTATCCATTTTCTAATATGTCTTAAGTAGCTCTCATATAAAATAAGGCATTCATGTATTTTGTGTGATAGCCCTTCCTAGGTGGAGTGTGTGATTCAGTTATGCTTGGTCATACCCCCTCTTCCATAATTTAAAATCTTCATAAAGGTTAAAGGTTCAAATTCCCTCACCAAAATGAGATACCCCTATAGGTCCCCTCACCTTAGTTTAGGTAAAGCCAAAAGTAGCAGGGAACTAACCATCCCCTCTATCAGGCCCTTCTCATTCATTGTCCCCATTTGGTTATTTCAAGGTGCTAAGCCCTCCCCAACTCCAATGACATATCAAGTGGCTCTTCACCTTTGACTTTCACCTCCCCCTTTTTTCTAAGGCATGTGAGTTCAAGTGACAATGGTATGCAATCAAGAACCAATAGGATTTTTTTCACACCATTATCAAGGACCTTATCACCCTTGTTATGGGCCTAGTAGTCAGAGAATATTAAGAATTTTATTCAACATGTTTCAAAGTTGAGTTTGTAGCCTATGTTCTATTGGTAATCTCATAATTCTCTTTGGAACATTTAAACTTGTTTGTGGAAATATGTTTAACATCTTTAAAGAGTGTTATCAATGTGTAAAAACTAGCATCTCTCCATAGTTGTGCCTAGTTTTGTTGGTCTAGAAGAATTCTTTCTAGTGGCGAATCTATTCTATCACAAGTTTAAAGAAATAGTGCCTATTTTTTGTACCTTCCTTTGTATCTTAACATTATCTTCATCTTTACAAAACTAGAGGCTACTAGATCTTCTTTCTAAATGAATCCCTCAAAAGAGCTTGTCCCTAAGTTGAAAGTTCCATCCTAAAGAAAATATGTTTGGAAACCTATTGTGGGTCAGGGCTCATGATATCAAGTAGGACCTAATTAGTTTGTTCCTCTTCACATGTACCCCTTATTCTCTAACATCCCATTAGTTGAAGGGTACCAAAGTACTTTGGATAGTTCTAAAATTCTTGTGACTCAAGCTCCCTCTCCCCAAAGAAGCATTTCCCCTTTTTCTAGTTCTTCGAATACTGTTCATTCTCAACTTCCCCCAAGTTTGCCTTCATCATTTGATTTAGAAATGGGAAATTTTGACTTAAGAAGGAGTATGTTTAATGTAGATAATGAAAATTATGGAGAGGATGATTAATATTTTGGTAATCAACACAGACCATTCATGATCCCAAGATTTAGACCCATCAATTTCACTGGTATGCCCAATTTTCCCAATGAGGTCCCTGTCAATATTATAAATGTCTTACCCAGGTTCCAGAGAAATAATGCAGTGTCTAAGTAGAAACATTTAAAAGCCTTTTAAAATTTTATTGAAGATTATAATATTGACTTGGAAGATATGTGTATAAATCTCTTCATCAACACACTTGAGGATGAGGGTCAGGAGTGGTTTAAGTCCCTCCATGATGGATCTATAGATACTTGACAAGAAATTATTGATGCATTCAAGATGTATTTTGGTGAGAGTATAGACCCCTGATTCCTATTTGTTAAGTTTGAGAACCTCAATAATAACCCCAATGAAGGTGTGAAGGATTTCAATTCATAATTTAGTAAGGTGTTGAAGAGGTTACCTAGGGATATTAAGCCCAGTGGTGTCACTTCTCTAATTAAGTATTGTGATTAATTTGACAAGAAAGCAACCTATTCACTCAGAGATAATTCTCCCACAAATCTAAGGATGGATTTCAATTTGGTTTTTTAAATAGAGAATAACATCAAAGCCATGGGTAAGCCTTTGAATAAAAGGGATGATGTCAAGCTGGTAAACCCTAACAAAATGAAAACCTCTCACAAAGGAGTGGACTTTGGCCACTATGGTCAAGGAAATATCTTACAAGATAAATAGAGAAGAGAAGGGATTATCCTAGGGTACCTCCAATCATGATGATAAGAGACAACATAAGAGAGAGGAATGGAATTATCCCTGAGATCAAGGTCATGGCAAGCCACCTTTCCAAAAAAAAATAATGATAAAGGAAAGGAGTTATCAAGGGATGATAGGAATCATACTTGGGGGGTTAGAAGGGATGTGTTGGATCCTTTGGCTATAAATATTAACATAATTTATATTGACATAAATAGGTGTGATAAGTGTTTTTTCCCTCACCCCCCATGTAGCACAACCTCTAAAGGTGGTTTAGAGGTAGTTGGTTCTAAAGTTGTGTCTGATCAAGATGACATATACATAGTTGATTCCTAGGAGGTAGAGAGTTACATATTTAAAGGAAAAGGTGTAAGTACCCTATCATTAATAGATTATGAAGACACCCTAGCCTATGATTATTTCACTTTCAAATTTAATGAGTTAGTTGTAATTATTCCTTCTTCATCAACATAGTTAATGGGTGCTACCATTATTTAGGCATTCTGGGATGCATGTGAAAAGGTAAGAGTTTTATCCCCAAACTTTGTCTGTGAAATCAATATGATGCATGAATATTAGTTACCAGTTCATGATTTTAAGTTCTTAAGATCAATGATGAAAGATAAGTATGGGGACTTTCCCCCATCATTCAAGGATTGGTAGTTGATGATTCATGATATAATTACTGAAGAAAAGGAGTATAATGTGAGAATAAAGGATCAAAATACTTCTCTAAAAGATGAAGGTATTCTTACTCCCAGGGAAAAGACCAAAGAAAAATAAGCTAATGGAACTAAGGAGGTCTAAAATCCTACTAAGCCTGGTCTTGTGCCTTATCACACTAAATTAAGAGGCACCTAGGAAAAAAATCAAAACCCCTTTTCTATCTAGCATTCCTAAGAAGGATGAGCCTAAGAAGCCTCCTTTGAATAATGAAGTCAAAATTAGTGGTCCTCCTATTCTTATGCCCCTAGCACTAGAAGGGTATATTCTAAGTGAAAATGTCACAAGTTTACCCACCAATAATCCACTACCCAAATATAATATTTGTGACATTGCCCATGTTTGAGTTAGCTAAAAGTCACAATAACTTTTATGGATCTAATTAGGTTCCTAAAGAATAGAATGAGAGCTTAAAATATTTAGGGTTCACAAAAAAGGTCACTACCAATGAAATTGTTGAGGTAGAGCCTCCCCACATCCTCTCTAGAGAAAAGAAGAATGCCTTAAAATATTTCAAGCAACACTTGGAAGTGTACTAGAGAATGGCATTGGTAGAGATCTAAATGGATGTTGACCCATTCTATACCACATTGATGATTATTAGATTGATCATCTATAATTACATGTTTGATTTTGGTATGTCCTATAACATCATGATGTTAGCTGTACTAAATGAATGATGTATAAAAATAACTAAAGTGTATGGATGATACTTTTCTATGGATTCTAGAGAAGTTCATATTGTTGGTGTGGTAGAAGGGTTGGTGGTATATCTTGCATAATACCCAAAAAAATTTCTTGGCATGGATGTCATTGTTTTAGATAGTCCACCTAAGTGGGGTATGTTGCTCTCTAAGAAGTAGTCTACTGGCATTGGTAGTAGTGTTTAGATGAATTTATATTATGAAAAAATACATTTAGATGGTAAAATGGTTCACCTAAATTAGGAATGACAAGTGATTCATATCTTGGAAGACCCCAAGTACTAGCTAGATGAAGTGTTATATGTAGACATAGATATTGAGGGCTTCATAGAAAACATTAAGTTTATAAAGATGCCCCCTAATATTGGTATCCAAGAGAAAGAATCCATCTAGATTGTTAATTTTTATGGAGCATGTTCAAATATTGGAAATGGGGTTGGAGTTGTTTTCTATACTCTTGAGGTCCATATTTTTAAGATCTCGTTTCAATTGTCTTTTGAGTGCATAAATAATATTATAGAATATGAAGCACTTTTGATAGGCCTTCAAATCACCCACGAGTATGGATTCAAAAGGTTATTAGTAAAGGGTGACTCTAAGTTAGTGGTTAAATAGGTTCAAGTTGTTTACACCATGAATTAGAAGAGGTTTAAGTAGTACCAAAATGTTATCTGGGATTGTCTAGAATGGTTCAATGCTTTCAACATCTAGTGTCATCCTTGAGAGCTCAATCATTTGGAAGATGTGATCACTAAGAGAGATACAAAATTTAGGATTGATTTTGGAAATTCCACTTGTGAATATCAAGTTGAAACATTGATAAGGCCTTTTGTTCTAGACAATATTAATCATTGGTAAGTCTTTGATGATGATGAGCACTTAAGAAGGTTCCTATGCTACATAGAGGAATTTGAGGGAACTATCATAAAATGGGATTCTATGATCTAGGTCTATGATGCAAAGGTAACCTTGTATAGGAAAGAAATAATCCATATTAGAACTAACACCATCGCCAAGGGATTCGTTAGTCTTGAAGTAGCCTTTGATGGTGCTAACCAAGTTAAATCTAGAAACATTTCCATGTCAATGGGTGTAATTAAGGTTAACATTAGGATAGAAGAAAAGCCAAGAAATATTTGGCTAGGAACTCATTCAAGTGACAAATAAAAGGGATAATTTATTATGTTACTAAATAAGTAACAAGATTGCCTAGCATGGTCATATTTAGAGTTGAAAGCTTATTGAGAAGATTTTTTCCAACATGTTATTTCTCTTCACCTTGATGCAAAACCATTCCACTAGAAGCAACAGCCCGTAAAACCCATCTTGGCCAATAAGATGTGGGAGGATTTGAAGAAAGTAAGAGATGGTGGGATCAATAAACCCACCAAATATTCATCTTGGGTGGCAAAACTTGGTCCCTGTTAGAAAGAAGAGTGAAGACATCTAGCTTTGTGTTGATTTTATAAATTTAAACAAGGTGTCTATAAAAGATAATTATTTTTTGCCTAACATGGATAACATGCTCCAAGATGTCACTATATTTGAGCTAATCTCAACTCTAGATGATGTTTTGACTATAACCAAGTAGTGGTAAAGGGTCAAAAAGGTCCAACACTACTTTCACTACCCCATAGGGTACTTACATATATATCTAAATGCATTTTATTTTGATGAATGCAAGTGACACTTTTTAAAGAGCTATGGATGTAGCCTTCATCAAATTAATCCACCAGTTCATTACTATATATTAGGATAATGTTACAGTGTACTCTAAAAAGAGGATTGACTACCTGGCATATTTGGAACAAATGCTAGTTAGGTGCAGAGAGTTCGGGATTTCCCTTAATCCTAAAAAGTGCCACTTTGGGGTACAACAGGAAAAGTTGCTAGAGCATGTTGTGTCCTAGAAAGGTGTCATGATATATCTTGAGAGGGTGGAAACCATCGACAAAGTAACCATCCCATAGATCAATAAAGGTATTTAATCTTTCTTCAGCCAAATTAATTTTGTTAAATAATTTATTTCTAATTTTGTAGAGATTACTTTGTTGATCACTTAAATGTTGAAGAAGTGTCAAAATATAAAGTTGGATGAAAAGGATACCTAATCTTTTCAATACATCAAGGCAGCCTTGAAAATGGCCCTAATGCTTATTAGCCCAGATTATAGAAAAGAGTTACAAATATTTTCATTTGCCTCTACGCATACCATTGTTGATGTGTTATTACAAAAGAATGATGAAGGTCATGAGTAGTCAAATGCCTTTTTAAGTAAGGCACTTCAAGGATCTGAGCTTAGATATACCATAAAGGAAAAACAAACCTTCACTCTTTTGAAAGCTATCAAACAATTTAGGTCTTATGTTTTGAATTCAAAGATTATTTCCTATGTCCCTCACACTATGGCAAAGGACATATTAACTCAAAATGAAACTACTAATAAGAGGTGCTGATGGGTCAATAAACTATAAGAATATGAACAAGATATATAGACTAACAAGATCATCAAGGGCATGGGTTTGGTAAAGTTGATGATCAAGGAAAATTTAGAAGTTGTGGAGGTAAATAATATGGAGATAATGATGGATAAATATGGATCAAAGTATAACATATCCCCATGGTATAGATACATAGTACATTACTTAAAGACTCTGAGTTACCCTCCTCATCTAGAGAAGAATCAAAGAAGGACATTGAATTTAGTGTCACAAAATTATATTATATTGTTGGATGACCTCACATGGATAAAATTGAATGGTGTTCTCTTGAGATATTTGGTGGAAATTGATGTCTCTCCAATAATTTTAGAATTACATAGTGGTGTATGTGGTGGACATTTCACCCCAAAGGTCACCGCACATAAGATCTTGAAGGCTAGATATTGGTGGCCTACATTATTCAAAGATGTAACTATGTGGGCTAGAAAATGTGAAGAATGGAAATGGTTCTCTAGAAGAATGAAGGTATCTAGATCAATTCCCCTATAGCTAGTCTCTATTGAGGGACATTTTAGATCATGGGGGATGGATTTTATGGATAAAATCTTATATAGCTTGAGCATTATTCATAAATGGATCTTGATGACCACTAATTAATTCATGAAATGGGTTAAATCAATTCCTAAAAAGAGATCAACCCACGAGGTAGTCATAGATTTCTTATTGAACAATATCATTTGTCAATTCAAGGTACCAGTTAAGATTGTATCTGACAATGCTATGTGCTTCAGAGCTAAATAGTTGAATGTATTATGTGAAGATTATGGGACTAATTTGGCATAGGTCTCCAAACATAATCCATAAGGAAATAGACAAGCAAAGTTTAGTAATAAAAACCTATTTAGAATCATCAAGAGGACTTTAGTTGACAATAAAAGAAAATGGTGTGAGTAGTTGAAGTTTTTTGTTTGGGTAGATAGGTTGGCTCTGAAGAGATCCACTAAAAAGATCCCATTTGAGCTTGTATATGGGAACCAAGTTATTTTTCCTTTGAATTTAAAATTTCCTACATACCATTTCATGTGACAAATGGTTGAGGTAGGAATAGAATAAACCACTATGAAGGGATAATTCACCAGATCATTAAAATTGATGAATATAAGAGGTAGGCTAATGAAAAGAACATAAAGTTTAAGAAACATCTCAAGAGGTTTTTTGATATAAATTTTACTCCATAAACTTTTTAGGTCAGTGATCTAGATCTACTCTAGGATAGTAGACATCAAGACAAAGGGAAGCATGGAAAATTTGATTCCCTTTGGATGGGTCCCTACACCATCCAATTCTAGATACGGAGTCATACCTTATATCTTAGAGATATTAGTGGGGATATTTTGGAGTTACCATTAAATGGTAGACATCTCAAGCATTTCTTAGATTGAACCTCTATTTACCCTTGTATATATGTATATAATTGTCTCCCTTATGGTCTCAATGATCATGTTGTATTTTTATCTATCCCTATCCTTTTTCATTTGATTGGTTGCCTTATTAAAATAGTGATTCACCCATGGTATGTTTCTTATTGACTACATAGCCTAATAGATAGGTGACTAGTCTAGTGTTCTCTACGTACCTAATAGGGGTAATCATCCTTGAGTAGGAGCCTATGTTAGTACCTAAAATTTCACTAGAGAAATTTGGGTCTTTGTATGATGAATCCCTTATGCCAAAACTAAGTGACCTTTAATGTTTGAGTTTCCTACCTTCCCTCATCAAGAGGAGAGATTGGGACATGTAGTTTAAGCAATCATGTCTATTATCTTGATTATATTAGTCCATTGGGACATCCATCAAAGATGGAAAATACCCCATAAAGGCTTGGGAGAGATTGAAGAGTTATATCATGTAGAGAAAAGATCCTATGGAATGAGAATCTATAGTGAATAAATGAGGGTGTAACCAAGTCTTTTTCTAATCTTAGATCCTTCATACTCAAGAAAGGAGTTGTCAGTATCCCAGATAAAAGTAATAGGCTACACTTATGTGTTTTAGTGATTAATATCAAGAGTAGTTTGATAAACTAAATGAAAAATATTTATTTGACTCATGGGACCCCTAAGAGTAAGATTCAGGAGATGGAAAGGTTTTGCACTTTTCCTCTTTTGAAGAAAGTTGGTATAAAGGGTGGAAGTGTTCAAGACCCTAGATTCATTTTTGATTTGGACACGTGATAGAGTTTTAGGCCCTCAAACATTTCAGGCCTCTTTGAAAAATTACCCCACTTACCTTTTGGTGGGCACAATGCTTAAAATTGCTAGGGCCTAGATGTCTGATTACATAAAGAATATTGGTGCAACATGGAGGTGTTCAGGTGTTTGTCAGCTTCAGGACCATTTTAGGGATTGCCTCACTTTCTTTTATGGAAATTTTCTAAAGTTCCCCCAACGTCTTGAATGCCTATTTTTTTGTAAAATATGGATCATTACAAGTAGTGTCCTTGGTATCAATGGGGACTTGGGATTTCTTGCCCCATAGAGCCAAAGGATCATAACAAGTGAAAAGGTGAAAAATTACTTAAGAGACCAAAAAGAATGTTTTAAATCTATGATTCACTCATCTTTTTCCATGTATTATATAAGGATGGTCACTTGGTGTGCAATGGAAAGCTTTATGTTTTCCCTCTACTTTTCAAATAAGGATCAAGTAATTAATGGGGTAGGTATTGATTAGCCACCTCATCTTAGAGAATTAATGGTAACCCTTATTCTAAAATTCAATGGATTATAATTAAGTGTTATTTTTTTTTGAAATCACCCTTCACATTCAGAGCTAAAAATTTGTGCTTCTAAGTGACTAAGTGTGCTAGAGCAAAGAAAAAAGTGAATATAGTGAATCAGAGTATGAGTCTCAAAAGGTCTCCATTTCTACCTATGTGTAACTTTTGATAATACTAGTAAATGTTTGGAAACCTTGTTGTATTTTATTTTAAGAGGTAATTGAGAGCTCAATTAATAAGTATTTTAGAGAAAATAATTTTATTTGTAAGCTAATATAGTAACAAGAGACTGGAAAAGAGATGGTAGCTTCTTCAACAACATCTAAGGGAAACATCATATCAATGCTGGACTCGATCAAAAGACACTAATGTCACAGATTTGGATTTTAGGGCTTTGTTTAATGTCTTGAAAAACCCCAAGCCCCCACAAGTAGTTGCCAATGTTAACCTAAGCTACATTTTACTAATAACATTCCCCCTAGCTACTATATACCCAAAGCTCATCATATCATGCATTTGAGCATATCAACTAGATATCAAAACCATCATCAATGGTAGTCATTTATTGGTATTCTCCTTTACTCCTAGAGCCCTCAACACTATGCTTAACATTCCCCCTCAACCAAAAAGTATCACACTCAATGTCAAAGAATGCCAAAAATATACTGACAAAGATGAGAGAGCCATCAAGGAAGTCATGAACTCATGTTGGTTAGCCAAGAAGAGACAAAAGGTCTCAAGGATGTCAAAGAACTTGAAATTGGTATAATTTAATGAGATAACTCAGTATGTTATAGTCATATCCACTAGAATTTATGGGGTACCCACTACCGAGAAGATTGAGACATAGATGTTTTTTTATCATGCTTGTCATGTTGGAAGGGAAGAGGAGGATTGACTGGGCCACCATCGTCAGTGACAATTTTCACACACAAATGATGTACATTCAAGTGACCATCCTCTCCAATAAGGAATTTAAAGTTACATTTTATATGTCTTCCTATTTAATGTATAAATTGGTGCACAATAGGGTTTTCCAAGGACTTACCAAGAACCTCATAGGGATGATAATATATGAGATATATCCTAAGATAACCCTAGAGGGGTCTAAGAATAGTTTTTTCAAGGTGAATAACTACTCTTTCACCCCCATGATGAGTGTATTTTATGTCCTCTAAAGCTAAATAGAATGTTCACAATGGCTAAATATGTAATAGAAAAATATGGGGTCAAATACATTCAATTTTGTACATTCACATAAATTAGGGTTAGTGAATATGTAGCAGCACCTCATAAGTTCCCAAGATATATGGATGACAAATTGGTGATCATGGAGCTAAGATGGCAAATGGTGCCTCTGCATGAGATGATTACCACCAAAAATATCAATAACCCTTTCAAATTCCCTATGATATTTATGTACTACACATGCCCTTTAGTGGCCAAGGCAAAGGGGTTAGAGTAAGAAATGAAAATTTATACATTTGATAAGATGCCACCCTAACCCAATTATGACATCAGATGGTTGGTGAACATGGTGACAAATATAATATTACATCAGTCTCACTATGAAGACCTTTGGTATAACTACACTACTAAGGAAGATGTCTAAAAGTGGGAATATATGAGGCTAATAGTGTAGGAGGTCATAGACTATAACATCACTCCTATCCCCAAGGTCATGGTAGATGATAAGATAACACTCTCCTCATTATATAATAAGGATAATATTGAATCCTAGTCCATCACTCAATTAGACTTCATTGTGAAGTAAGAGGACTCCATCCCTCGGTAAGAAAAATGGATAATGAGGAGAAACTTTAGATGGTTGAAAGAACATGGAATCAAACTTAGGACATATAACATCCCTATCCTCCAAGAGTTAAGAATGGTAAAGGAATTGAATGTATTTCTCCCTGCACACAATGGCAACCCTCTAGCCCCATCATCATCTATAGTAGCCAAGGGGAAAATAAAGCTTAGAGATACTAACTTCACCAAATTGGTGGACATCAAGAAAATAATCATGATATAATATAAGGATGAGATGTCTTTCTCAAAAATAAAGAGGTTGGCTAAGAATTGAGATAAAATTATCATGGGGTAGGTCACACTAGCTAGTGCCACCTCCATATCAATTTTAGGGAGGGAAGCTCTGGTGGTGCTAGTCATCTCAATAGGCCCCCCATGGCTAGTCAAGCATCAATCCCAACTATCATACCTACACAAAATGCTAAAGTCAAGCCATATTCAAAAACATATTCAAGGAAGAGAGGAGGTGAAGAATAAGAGGAGCCACCAATGCAAAATATAGTTAAGAAGACCCTCTAACCTTTAATCAAGTCTCTAACCAAGTAGAGGATAGTTTTTTTCAAAGACATGATCACCAAAGATTTCTCACTCAAGAGAAGAGTAAATCGAGCTTCTTATGTGTAGAGGGTTAGGGATATGAGCTAGGGGGAGGACTCAAATGAAGAAAGGTTGATAGAAAAATTAATGAAAAAATAATACACCTTCACTCCCCCTAAGATAAAAACTAGGCAAAGAAAACATAGGAAGAAGCATCATTCCCCATCAAGAATCTTGATAGAAGGAACATCGATATAGGGGGAACCTACAATAGAAGAAGGTGAAGGTGATGGGTAAGGGGTCAAGGCTCTAAATGATCCTTTATCTTTTGATGATATTGTGGAGGGTTGAGTTGAGGTGGATAGCCAAGTAGAGGCCCATGTTGAAAAAGGACCCCACTCTTTAGAGATAGAGGCAATTATCTAGAATGTTATTTCTTAGTAACCTGGGTAGGATAGAGTCAATGAATTCCAAGACACCCTGAATATGGATGAATGGGATCAAGGTAAACTTGGGGATAACACTTAGTCCCCCACCAGTAGTACAAAGGTAGGAGATCAAGAAAAAGATAAAGGAGGAGATGAGGGATCAAGGTTGCAAATGGGTACCCCATAAATTTATAGGTTGATAAAGGTGATGAGGAGGGTGAACCCAAGGATGATAACTCAATTAAAGTCCCTCAAGGGGTCCTACTGACCATCAAGGTACATGACCTAGATAAAAATAAAGGTTCTATAGCCATGATTTATGAAGAGTCACCCATACAATATAAGGAAGTCACCATAGCCTCTATAGACACAGTGGACCAAATTAATAAGGAAGGAGAAGCAATTATTTTATCTTCCATCCAACTCATAGAAAAGGTGAGCTCCATTGACAAATTGTACATGGAGTTGCACTAGCCTGGGTTTAATTTTAAAATTTTGGGGTGAGTAGAACCAGTCTCAAAGGACAAAAGGGAAAAGAAGGGAAGTGATAAGGGCAAAAAATAGTTTGTTTTGAGTCCTCATCACAATATAGTAGCATTCTAGGTAGCTATTTCCTTGTTGGCACCACTCATCACTACCACAGGGTCATCCTCAATATGAATAACTTTAGCAAGTTTCTATACCAATCCCCTTCTTTGGGTTATATACTAGAAAAAGGAAAAGAAGGATGTGATGAGAAAGATAGGGGATATTGACATAACATAAATTATTCAAAAATAAAAGGCTAAGCCCCCAAAGAAGGATAAAATGCATACCCAAATGACATTCACAGATAAGTGGGAAAGAAGTGTTGAAGTAGCCATTCCTCCTCTATATTCATTGAAAAAGAATGTTACCCTAGAAAGCTACTCCATCTATAATTAAAATATTGCAGATCCATCAAGTAAGGAATTAAAACACACTTCACAAGTCCTAGATGACATAGTGATACACATAATGGAGAAAGATGAAGCCACCATGAAAGAGCTAAAGGTGGAAAAGTAGACTATGATCTAGTAATTGCAAAAGTTACTAAGTGAGCCTTAGGTAGTGACTCCAAATACCATCCAAGCTCTTCACCCTTTCCTTATCTCCCTTGGATCACTAAACTTCACCCGTGGTGATGATTTGAATAATATATGTTGGGAAAAAAAATATTGGCAACAAGACTTGATATCTCGAGCCAAGCAAGTCATCCATATAGCCATGGAATAGATAGATGAGGAGAGTGTATCTCCCTAGAATTTGTATATAATGTTGATATCAAGAGTTGGGAGAAACTCAGACCCAAAATAGATGAGATATATAATATGAGAAAATATGATTTAGTAACAAAAAATATTGTCTCTTTAGATGATCTTAAAATGCCTAGAGAATACTAGTTGGCCATAAAGCACAGGCTAGCCATGCTCAAGGAAGGTGCCTTTGATATAAAAGGAGAAGATCAGTCTCTCAAGATTACAAGGATATAAGTTGAGGCCACTTTTATATCAATGGTGAATCTTGATGGTATAGTGGAATTCAAAAAATAATTGGTGGAGGATGCTTTGAATAACCTCATTAATTCACCCCATGGAGACTTCAATAGCCAAAAGATAAGGGACCTAGTATCACTTGAAAAGTCTTGTGACTAGTTAAAGGAATTGGTAAATAAGAAATAGGGAGTGATATAGAGGACCACAAACTATATAGAATAATATAATTCTAAATTAAAATATCAGGTGGGCTTGGATATAAATATCTTTGCCATTATGATTGCAAAGTTTATTACATATGAGAACAAGCTGGCAAAGGACATAGTTATTAATGTGGATTTTACATCATGACTAGATGCCCCTAATTTTCTTTCCCAAAATTAAATCATTCCATACATCCCTTTCTCTTGTATTTTTATCCCTTTTTCTCTTTTCCCATGAGAAACTATTGTACCTTTCCTAGTAGTGGCACATCCCTTTCTAGATTTGTTTTGTTTAAGAAAGGTATGTATTTATTTCTTTGCTTAAGTGGAAAAAGTTTTGTTTTGTCCCTTGTGATTTTATTTGGTGTGTACATAACTATAAATATTATTTTGTATTAGGAAATCATATATTTCATCATCATCAAAGCACAACTACAAGTTTGAGGAATCAAGTTCATTTCAACCAACCCTAGGCCCATGATGGAATCTTCTAGGGTATCTTTATAGAATATTCCATGTATGGATATGAAATTATATAAGTAAATTGGGTCTATCCCTTTCAAAGTTCAACAAAAATTTGAGTATAGAAGATATATCTTGGAGAGTCATCCCTTTGTTGTGCCCTTGTGCTAAATCAATTTCGATTGTAAAATTGTTAGCAAGCTTTGAGCTCATCCATGATGTTCCCATGTTAAAGAATCATTCTGCATAGTGTCTCATGATATCAAATTTTTTAAGAAATATTTTTAATTTATCCTTTCTTAGTGAATGAGTAAAATATGTTCATGGTTTCCATTATATCTTATTGTTTAAGTGTAGTGTTTATTTTTTCAAGATAAATAGATTGGTTGTCTAGTGTATGTCTCTTTATGATAGTCATTTAGGAGATGCAACCAAAATGTATGATAACTTTATATTTTAAACTTTATGGGGATACATAATTGATATCCTTTTTAAGGGTAGTCTTGGGCTCATAAATATAATAAGAAGTAATTCTTGAGGGGTAACTTGTATTGTTAATTGTAATTCTTCAAAGACGATCTATGCATAGTTACTTCCTACCTATCTCCAAAATCAAGAAAGAATCTATTAATAAATATGATATCCTAATTTTTTGAATCCCTCCATGTTTAGTTATCATCTATCCACATATTTTTATCAAGTTATTCATATAAACATTGTCCTACCCTATTTTACCTCGTATACAACATATAGCTCACATAACATAAGTGTTGTTAGCTAAATGGATGAATTATACATTGTTTACCTAAAGTGTGGTAATTTTATGTGCTCAAAATCCTAATACTGTGTTCTTCTCTTTTTTCCTTCTCATTCCACAATAATTTCCACATTGAAGATTGTAGCCATTTTCTCATCTATCTTTAGTAGCTCTCATATGACATAAGTCATTCATGCATTTCATGTGACAACCCTTCCTAAGTGGAGTGTATGATTCTAGTTATGCTTTGGTCATACCCCCTCTTCCATAATTTCAAATCTTCATAAAGGTTTAAGGTTCAAATTCCCTTCACCAGAATGATCTACCCTTGTAGGTCCTATCACCTAGTTTACGTAGAGCCAAAAGCAGTAGGGAACTAACCATCCCCTCTATTTGGCCCATCTCCTTTATTAGGCCCCTCCCTAGCTTTAATGACATCTCAAGTGGATCCTAAACTTTGAATTATACCCCCCCTTTTTATAGGGCATGTGAGGCCAAGCAAGGGTGGTTTACAATCAAGAGCCAACACCTAGACTTAGAAATTGGCCAACCCTATATCTTGTGGTCATGACTCATTTTTGAAACTTGCTTGTTAGTCATGTTGTAAGTATTTAAGACATGTCTATTAAATATACTATCTATTCATACTTAAAAACTTGCCTATGGAGTCTTTGAAGGTCTTTGTTCCCCATGTTAAGATTGACTCAAGTATTTTCATGATGTCTAAAGTGTTTAAGTTGGTAGCCCATGAATATAATGTATTTTGTGCCATGAATACCCCAGTTATAATTTTTGTGTCTTGGTATGTCTCTTGTCACCTCCAAAGATGATCTAATAGTGTAGGATGTGCCAAGGGATGTCAAATTAAAGCCATATTAACTAACTATTTGGATTTTAAAAATATAACAGAGTCCATAAGCCTTCCAAAGGCTAAGTGTTGAAACCTCACTTAATTGAATCAAGTATAAACATCAAGTGGGTGATTTACCAAATTCAATAAGTCAAAGTCCCCTAGATGAACATTGATAGTTTGTATCCTTATGTATATATTTTGGTTAATGATCTACATCATAGACTAGGGTCAATAATTAAAGATAGATCTAAGGTACATGTTCACCTATGTAGATGGAGATATAATGATGAGAATGAAGTTAATACGTCAAAATATCTTGATATTTAATATAATGGTGATATGTGTCACAATCCCAATGAATTGGTAGAAAATAAATGGCTTGTATTTGATCATATGTTTAGTAGATCAATGACATGTG
Organism: Torreya grandis; assembly: GCA_037957365.1. Classification (NCBI taxonomy): domain Eukaryota; kingdom Viridiplantae; phylum Streptophyta; class Pinopsida; order Cupressales; family Taxaceae; genus Torreya; species Torreya grandis. Next base: position 42,056 of record JARHVA010001424.1, on the reverse strand, counting down.
TTTGATCATCTAGATCAAGGATAAAATATGTGCATTTAGCCATGTAGATGGAGATTGATGGAGTGAATTTTATCACATTTATAGGGGGTACAAGATGAAGACACATGTCCAAAGTGATAGTGGTCATATTTTTTTAAAATTAAATAAATAACATGTTAAGGCGATACCCCATAACTAGACCTGTTAGAATGAAAGAATGGAGTTTCAAGTCCATAATTCTTTTCTTATCCCATGTCATAGTTTAAAATTTTATTTTAGGCATGGAGCACATTAATTAATAATTTGAAAGCTTTTTTATAGGTTTCATGGATGACAAGTTTCAACACTTAGGCAATTAGGCCTCATAGGCCTAATTAATAATAAAAAAGAATCAATTTGGCATAACTAACCCTTGAGGAAAATTGAATACACATTTTATGGTTTTGATGGAGAAATGAGATAGTTTCCTTGACTTTATAAACCTACCTTAGAGAAGTATGGGCTACTACATAACTATGGTGGCCTAATTCATCGAGTAATTATTGAAGGGAGGAGTGTGGATCTATTTTGAGGTGCATTAAAAAAATTGAGATTATTTGAGGGAGTTGCAACCAAATTCACACCAAAATGGCCTCATTTAGGGAATGTAAACACTTAGAAATGAAGGAAATGTTGTTGTAACTACTCTAAGACACATTTGTCTCATTAATGACCCCTTATATGCCAAGTTTCCTCTCTCCTACCTTCATTTATTCTTATAAATGTAGGCATTGAGCCCTTTATTTTCATCCCTCAGCTAGGTATAGAAAATCTGTGTCAAAACCACTATGTAAAGTTATTTGAAGCAATATAAGATAAGTCTAGATTCTGAGTAAATGTTATGTGTATCTAATTAAAGTTGATATGCATAATGTGTTTTATCTTTCATCATATGCATGTCTTTGATGTGCCTTGCTTTCATTTTTTTAGTTCCTTATAGTTTGTATGAATTTTTGTTTAATGATGTTTCCCTTGAAGTGTTATAAAACTTATAGTGTCTTATGTAGACTTTGTCTTTCTTGCCCTTCAAGCTATAATTTTCTACCTAGCCTTCATAAAAAACACTCATGTTTAGAAACTTATCATAGAATATAATCAACTCATATCTCTACTAGATTCACTAGTAGTCATGAAAGTTCCAAGATGAGAGTGGATCATTGAACAACTTGATGCATCACCATGTAGATTAGGTTCTAATTTTAGTTTTATTATATTTCCATTTTCCTTGAAATAGTCATAAGTCTTAAAAAAAGGGCATTAAATTATCAAATTAGGGGAGATATTCCCTTAAAAAATCTAGATGCTTGGCCTAAAATTAGGTAACCCACAGCCTAGGGTCATTCCCATATTGGTTTAGGTTTGAGTAGAGGCCTTGTGTAATTATCTTCTCAACTTGGGTGAAACCTAGGACTCCAATAAGTATTCCTTATTTAGAATGGTATATAGAGAATGAGTTATGTGAATACCATCATGTTCATGGACATAATCTATGTCATTATGTGTAAATCAAAAATATCATTAAAAAAAATGTTGGAAAATATGGAACTTACATTGAATAATAGAGCTCTACATCTAATCAGAACCTGGGTATTTATCAAAACCCTTTTTTACAACATAAAAATAACAACCAACAACAAAAATAACACAAGCTAGAGAAAAAATAATATTATCAATGATCGAGACAATAAAATCAATTTTAGTAGTAATAACAATGACAACTGAATAGAAAGAACCAAGGCTAGAGTGATACCAATACCCAACAGGCATACCACATAGTGGCACATGACTAAAATAAATTTGTAGGTCATATTATGAGAAGTCATGTTTCCACCATCACCATTAATCCAATACCAAGTGTTAATAGAATAGGATTGGTGCTACACAACTCCAACCAACCAATATATGCTAATGATCCTTTCGTAATGTGGGACTGCATATAGGTGCACTAGTAAGTAGGGATTACTACTTTTGTATCATATAATGATAACTCATCCTTACCCATGACTAAATATAAGTGCACTAGAAATTAAGACTTATCCTATATATCTCCTCTACACTATCATTTTCTAGCAAAAATGGTCTTGTATCTAATCCCTATTATGCAATCACAAATTGACATTTGAATATTACCATTCCTAGCCCATAACCAACTACCACCAAACCTATTCAAGCCACCATTATGACTAGGAACAAACCATACCACTATAAAGGAAAAGATGTTTGATATTGTGGAACAAATTTAGAAGATGCTTGCATAAATTTACATTTTGGATTTATTGCATACATATAATATCCACAAAAACATCTTAATAGTGTTCCTCAAACAATCAAAAATTAAAAATGACATATCCCCAAACAAATTCCAAGCTTTAGTTGGACATTTATCCCTAGGCCAATAGATACTTTCAACCAAAGTGATATGTCATCTCTCGACCCTCTCCAAAACAATCTATTGTATATTGAAGTTATCATTACATAGCACAAAGTTAAATGTGTCCTCATAGACAATAGATTAGGCCTGCATATTGTGTCTCTATAGATCATCAAACATATCAAATACATAAAAATTGATATATAATTAGAAACAATCACTATCAAGGCCTATGATAATATAGAGTAGGAATCACAAGGTACCATAAAATTGATAGTTATCATTGGGACCTTAACCCATGATACACTCTACCATGTGTTAGACCTAGTTTTTCATATAATTTGATTCAAGGTATACCTTAGATATATGAAATTTATGCAATCCCTTCAACATTTCATCAATGTCTCACATTCTCTCACTTAGGCATGGATGTCACTATCAATGGAGATCTACAACCTTATGAAAATTACAAACATTTGGAGGCTAAGTATGAAATCTATATCTACCATTTATTCTAGATATAATTCCTAAAAATAATAAAGGAAAAGAAATACTTGTTGATTTACCATAGGCCAATTGTATAAACCCAGATAGCCTTGATTCATCTTCCCATATAACACCTCTTTAATTGTCTAATCATTTTACCATCTTATCCAATGGCTAGGAGAGTATTTAACCCATGACACATTTCAAATTTCCAAGATTACAAAAAACCCCAAGTCATATGGGAGACCAAAATCCAATCCACCTTGCATGAAATGGTGAAAGAAAAAGGGTAAACTTCATTCCATCTCCTATCATTTTCACACTTGCCACTAGCCAAGAACAAGACCCACTTGTAAATGATGAAACATGGTTATATAATGATAAACTAGCTAGTTTTTATAAAAAAATTGAAATACCCCATTCCTAATAGGATCATGGAAAATTAGGCTTATAAAGGAGGAGGCCTTGAACTAAATCAATAAGGTACACTTGAGCCAATTCTATAACATAGTACAAAGGAAATTATGGACTCAGATTTAAAACACCTAGGGGTGACCCCACATATGTTATTCATGTTCTAATGCCAATGACTATTAGCAATGATGATGGTAGAAAAGTAGAGTCTAATAATAGCATTTATGAAAACCTTACTAATACCAATATATTTGATGCCCATGTTATTTATTCTCTTACCTTAATTATTTGCAACAACCCACTTCCTCTATATCATCCTCAACTTATAGTCTGGAACCAATAAGAATCCACATTGCATGTAGATGAGTTTGATAATGATGAGGCATTTTTTGGTTTTTTAGGCCTAAGAGACAATGTTCCATTGGGAGACCACAAATAAGGGTTTTTAATCAAGTTGGATCATGTAGCCTATTTTGGAGAATAAGTGAACATCCTTAGCCATAAATAATTGAATAAAAATTTGAGGTTGCAAAGTGAAAAACCTATTTGAGGCACCCTTGGACCAATGTAAAGTTAAAGAGAAAGGCCAGTATTCTAATGAAAACCTATTTTAGGTGCCATTAGACATGGCTGCTCACCTTTCCTCCAACATAGCTCAAGAGACCACCAATGATGAACTTGCCTGTGGGTCCTAGTTTATTTCTAAAGAACAACATGCTTTTGACTGAATTATCCATGAATTTTCAATAGTTTTTATCACATGGCCATCCTTACCATTTGGAGATTATGATTCATCTTTTTTAATAGAACTTAAAGATCTAGTCCAAATAAAGGACTTTGCCTTTATAGGCCACTTCAAATCATTTCCAGCCATTATGGAAGATAGTTTGACTTTCCTCATAAAATCCAACATTGGGACTCCAAATTACCCAAAATGGATCAAATTAGGTACACCCGTCACTAAGGAGGAATGTAAAGTCTTTATATCCCTTTTGAGGGTATTTACTGAAATATTTACTTGGGCTAACTTAAACATACTAGGTTTGGACCCCACCTTGGTTGTACATCTTGATGCCAAACTCATGAAGCATAAATTGTATAAAATTCATCCTCATATTATTGTATTAGTAAAGAAATAATTAGAAAAAATCTTAAAAGTGAGATTTATTCAATCGATCAACTACTCATAATGGATATCAAATGTTGTATTAGTCAGTAAGAAGCTAGATGGGATTAAAATCTACACTTATTTCAAGGATATAAATAAGGCCTTACCCAAGGATTACTTTCATCTACCAAACATTGACATTATATTTGACTCCACAATGGGGTATGAAATGCTTTGACTAATGGATGAATTCTCATGATACAACTAGATCCAGATTGCACCATAAGACCAACATAAAATAGCATTCACCATTCTATGGGGAATGTTTTGTTATCAAGTTATGTCATTTGGTCTCAAGAATTTTGGGGCCACATACCAAAGAACTATGACCATCATATTTCATGATATGATGCATGACATTATTGAAGACTATGTCAATGACATATTGGGTAAATCAAAGACATATGTTGATCATCTAGTCATATTATGAAAAATATTTTAGAGGCTACATGAATACAAATTCAAACTCAATCCTAAGAAGTGCATTTTTGGTGTTACTTCAAGAAATTTCTAGGCTTCATCATCTCTCGCAGAGGCTAAAATGCTACCACCTTCTAATTTGAAGTAGCTTCATAGTTTGCAAAGAAAGTTCCAATTTATCAGATGCTTTATTTCTTAATTAGATAATAAATGCCATTCATTTACACAGCTACTTGAGAAAGGTGTCAAATTTCATTGGGATGAAGAATGTTAAAAAGTATTCCAACACCTAAAGGAACATCTTGCCAATCCATCTATTTTATTACCACACATACTGGGAAAGTTGTTTCTATTGTACCTCTCTACCATAGACAAAGCTCTAAGGGCACTTCTAGCTCAGCATGATGAATATGGAAAATAGCATGCCCAGTAATATCTAAGCTATACACTAGTATTATATAAACATAATTAGAGACCCATTTAAAAATATTATTTAGATATGGTCTTTGAAACTTAAAAACTATGACATTTCATGTTAAACAACAAGACCATAGTTATTTCCAAAGTAGATCTAATCAAGTATCTACTATCCAAAATAAATTTACAAGGATACATGGCTAAATGGAACATGATTATGAGTGATTTTGAGATAAAATACATCAACTAGAAAGCTATAAATGGATAAGTACTTATAGATAAACTTTTTGAATCTCCCCTTAAAGATACCAAACCCCTAACTTTTTAATCCCTAGATGAGTCTATCATGACCATCATTAAAACACCTCTTGAGGAGTAGCATTGGAATTTGTATTTTGATGGATCATTAATGATACATGGATTGGGGGTAGGATTATTGTTTATTACACCACATGGGGATCTATTATGAATTCAAAGAGCTGAACATAAAGAATTTAATACATGTAATGGAAAAATTGATGTTGCAGAACACAAAGAGCAAAGAAAAATAATTTAATCTAACAAATAATAATATTCTAATTTGATTATAAAATAACATGAGAGAAAAATATTTATAATAACCTCATTCCTATATCTTCTCCATCAATTTTCATCCTAAAATCTCTCATGATTATACAAACTTTATTTACAATATATTGTTATAACCTATAATATTATATCTCAATAATATAATATATTAAAACCTATATTTATAGTACTATTTATCATAATACAACTACTCATGTAAATAACTATTCCTAACATTCCCCCCATAGTTTTTACATGATATAATATAACTCTTTTTTTGATTGTAGCATGCCACCTCTGTGTGCATGATCTTCTCTACATACATGTGCCATCACACATCTCTTCCTTCACACTCATCTATAATTGGTTTTCCAGGTTCACCAATAAGCTTAAAAATGGTTTTTACAGGTTCACTAATAACCTTACAAAATGGTTTTCTTTGGCTCACTACTAACCTTACAAAATGGTTTTCTCAAGTTCACCATTAACCTTACAAAATGGTTTTCTCAATTTTACTAATAACCTTACAACATGTTTTTCACATGTTTACTACTAACCTTTTATCATGATTGCTATAATGCTTTTCAGATCAATATTCTCTAATGTAAATATACACAAGGGGTTACATGAATATTATTCATAAGTAAACATGTATATCTGTTCTTATTTTTCACACATGCTGAAAAACAAATGTAACTACCACACCACACTAAAAAAATTGAAATCCACACAACTAAAAATAACACACCATAAAAAATGTCACCACCTCATTTCTGTGGCCCCATCATTGGTGACTGAAGAGAGGTCATTGAAAGACCTCCAACCTCTATGTATCCTCCTTCTTGATCCAGTGTCTAGTTACTCAGTTAATATCTCAATGAATCTCATGTCATTGTTGAAGATAAGACCCCTCCATATAATTCAAACATCTTGTATGAGGTAAAATGCATCCATTACTCTTTTTGACATTTTTTTTATTTGACTCTTTGACATAAAATTGTCTCTTGATGATAATTTTCAATTATTTGACTCAAAACTGACACTTAATAGACTAACATTTTTGAATTTTATACATATAAAAATAAACTAAAAGACACAACTAATAAAATATTTGTGGACCATGTCATAATAACTATACAAAATATAAATAAAGATATATACAAAAACTTTAAAAAAATTTAAGACAACCCTATGACAAACCAAATACAATGGCTTGAAAAAATAACACTCCAGTGCCTAATAACCTCTAATATTTATTGTCATGACTTAAAATCAATGACCAAAAATAACTAGTGACACATGACAAAAAACCCAAGGATTAAATCAAAATAAATAAGAATTTTAAATAATCTAAAATATTAATATTGGCTCATTAAAGTATTTTCACTAATTACAAAAAAGACATGAATTAAAGACTCTTAATACATATAAGACAAATACACACACACACACACACACACACACACACACACATACATACATACATACATATATATATATGTATGTATGTATGTATGTATGTATGTATGTATATACATACATACATACATATATATATATATATGTATATATATATGTATATATATATATATGTATATATATATGTATATACATATGTATATACATACATATATATATATACATACATATATATATATATATATACATATATACATACATATATATATACATTATATATATATATATATATATATATATATATATATATATATATATATATATATATATAAAATATTTGACATTATATTACATGTAGTGCAAGGAATTTTTTGAATGGAAATAGAATGCATAGTGATACTTATTTCATGCAAACTTTTATTTATTCAACCAAGACAAACCATGTAAGCATAATAAAACCAAACAAATTTGATCTTGTGTTTGATTCATCACCACATAGAGGTTTAGATCTAGATGGCAAGATGAGTGATGATGACTCAAAAAGAGATTTGTAGCATGGATATACTAGCCTTGAAGAATACTACAGTTTTGTGGCATGATATTTGAAAGATTCTTCAAATGATCTATCCTTGTGGAAAAATACTTGGATAGTTTCACAGGTGAGAGATATTATTGTATTCAAAATACAAAACCTACACACTTTATTGATGGTGATTGAGTTCTTTATGAAAACTATAAATCTTGTTTGAATGGTAAACTAGTGATCTAAGGATATGTTGTTATCTCTTCTTTCCATGCATATATCATTTTCAAATATGTATTTTTAACAAACAAAGTTGAAACATCTATGTCAAGTGCATTTTGATGTAGGATCAAAGAATTTTTTCACTATAATCTCTCATCAGTTGAGGTGATAATGGACACTATGACCACCACAAAAAAATATTAGTGATCCATCACAAGATCAACTCACTCTAATACCAATATTGTGAATTCAAAGTGTTGAACATAAATAATTTAACACATGTAATGGAATAATTGATGTTTTAAAACATAGAGAGCACATAAAATAATTTAATCTCACAAATAATAATAGTCTACTTTGATTATAAAATAATATGTGAATTACATATTTAAATAAACCTCATTCCTATATTCTCTCCATCAATTTATTTCCCATAATCTCTCATGATTTTACAACTCTATTTATGATATATTGTTAAAATCTATAACAATATATCTTAAAAATATAATATTTCAAATCTATATTTGTAGTACTATTTATCATAGTAAAACCAATCATGTAAATAACTATTCATAATAAGATCTTATCCCTAAATCATTATGTATCATATTTCCTTGTACTAACAATATGGACAAGTATGAAGCACTTATTTTAGGGATTTTCCAAGTAGTAGAATGGAATATCCAACATCTCAAGGTTTATGGTGATTCTTAGTTAATCATCAATCAAGTTACAAACCACTTTTAGACCAAAGATGATAAGATGGTGTCGTACAAGGTTATGATTGACATTATTAAATAGTAGATCACTATCATATAGTTTGAACACATACCTAGGGCTAGTAATAAAATAATAGATGCTATGACCACCATTGGCTCTTTGATCCACCACACAAACAAGGCAAAAGAATATCAATTCCTCATTGAAAATATTCTAGTGCCAACTCATGCACCTTCAACCATCATAATGATATAGGATATTTTTGGTTCCACATCTAAATGGTATTAAAACCTCTTTACCTACATTCATGACCATATTATGCCACTAGACCTATTACATAAAAAACAAAAGGTCGTTACCCATCAAGCCACATGACATACCTTACTTGTACCAACCCTTTATTACCATAGATTTAATGGAACTCTACTTTAACATTTAAATTTGATAGAATAAACATTATCATTATGGGAATTTCATGGATTATATGGATCCCACACTAATGAGGTTGCTTTCCAAAAATCTCCTATGTAATAGGTATTATTGGCCAACTATGGATATATATGTAGCTGCATATGTTAAAAGGTACAACAAATGTCAAAGGCATGCCAATCTAATTCATCCCCCATATAAAAACAATAAAACCAATGCCTACTCCATGGTTTTTTTCCACATGGGGCCTTGATCTCATTGGGAAGATAAACCCTACCTCATCTGATGGCCATAAACATATCCTTACCACTACCAAATATTTCACAAAGTGGTTTGAATCTATACCCCTTACTTACATGACTATAAGATAAATTTCCAAGTTCATCTTTAGTCACCTTATTTTACATTATGGTATCCCATCCAACATTATATCTTATAATGGTGGATCATTTAAAAATAAGGATGTCAAAATGTTGTGTGCTGAGTAAAACATTACTCAACATTTCTCTACCACATATTACCCACAAGGTAATGACCAAGTCAAAGTATCCAACAAAACCATTGTCAACATGCTTAAAAATATTGTCAATGATGTTGGACACAATTGACACCTCTAAATATTTCATACCCTTTGGGAATACCTCACTAATTATCATACCCCAATAGGGTCCACTCCATATTCCCTAATTTATGGTACTAAGGCCATTCTTCCCATTAAGGTCAATTTACCTTCATTACATATCTCATTCAAACATGTCCTAAATGAAGACTGTTATAGAGTATCTTACATTCAAAATCTATAATTAATTGATGAAAATTGTATGGATGTTGCCAAAAACCTTTAATCATACCAAAATTGACTATATGGCCACTATAACTAGCGATTCAAACACAAATAGTTGAAACTTGAGGATCTTATTTTCAAAGAAAACCAACAGAATACCATAGTCAAGAAGAATGACAAAGTCAAGTTCAAACCCAATTGGATAGGCCCTTCTATCATTATTTCAAATAATGGCTCTAGAGGATACAAGCTCACTATACTAGATGGAGATGAACTTTATGAGTTAATGAACATTGTACACCTCAAGTGATACTTTATTTGAGAGACTTGAAGTATTATCTATGAGGCACATTTCCATTATACCATAATATTGGCATATTATTTAAACCATACCCTATACCATTATAACATACCTTCCCTATTGACCAAAGATGTTTTTACCCTCCCTACCTAATCCCTTTGATCTTTTTTCCATTCTATTGGTTCTTCGAGTACCTTCATTAAGGAAATTTAAATCAAGTTTTAGAAATTGATTCAATATTTAAGATAGAGGCTATATTTTAGACCATTATGATAGTGGTTTGGTAGTTGCATCCTTAATTTCTTATTTCATTTCATATCAATTGTTCTTGATTATAATTTCCTTTGGAAAAATCAATGTCTCACATCATGCTACTACTTATAAATTCCTATGGGTTAATTAATATCATTGACATATGTCATTATTTCCTAGTTATAACCACCTATGGGAAAATTAGGAACAACATGTTTATCATGCCCTAAATTCCTACCTTTCCATTCCTATTTCATATTGTGACATACTATACCATTTTCCTAATATTAGAACTTGATTCTACCTAGTTAGATTTTTCCACTGTAAGGTAGAATTACAGTGACTTGAGGTCTCATTATAGGACTATGTAGGTAGTGATTGATTTAAATTGAGGTCAAATTAGTCACCCTCTTCCATTATCTCACCATTTTGTGAGAAATTTTAATTTTGAATGCTATATCCTTTTTTCAAGTTATACTATGTTGGAAGTATAACCACTGGGGGTGAATCAATGACCTTAAACAATTTCCTTTTCTTTGATTATCACAATTAGTCATCTATAAAATGAACATTAACCATCCAAGTAATATAAATTGATTTATAAATATCACAAATTAAATAATACTTGTATAAAATATGAACCATAAGAACACATCACATGAACACAAGAGCTATGTGGGAAACCCTCATGGAAAATAAAACTGACTAAAACATAGATTAGACAACTTAACCTACAAGACCATGAAGTAAGTTTAGTTGAGAACCAACTAAAAAAGGAGAAAAAACCCCTAAAATTTATAAATCACCAACTTGATATGAGGCTAAAACCACCTTGATTATCAATCATCCACTCAATCAACACTCTAAAACTATCCATCTTGCTCCTATTGCCCTCTCACAACTGATGATGAACTCTTTGCTCTTCTTTATTTTATACCCTCTTATCCTCTAAGAATATCAATAACACAACTAATATCTCAAGCCTTATCAAAAAAATCAAACTTATAAGCATATCAAGAACCCATCATTAATATCTCAATCCTTCAAGCCACTCAAATTGCCTCTTCAAACAAGAAAATATCCCCTTCTTCTACTTCACTCAAATAACCCTCATATACTAAAATCTCATGCTCTCATCACCTAAAAAAATTATTATACCTTCATGACATATGCATTACATTATTTATATGGTATGAAATACTTTTACCCCTCACCAACCTTTTATTTCATTCACTTCAAAATGCAATCACTCAACTAGTATAAATAGACTTATTAAGCCTCGTTCTTTCATAAACCACTAGATCACTCACACTTTTAGTCAGTCAAGAAACTAATACATTAGGGTAAATAAAAAAATATGTCTTATGAAATGTTTCACATATGAATCAATCAAAATAATATCATGATTAGGTCAGCCAAACTCACTTAGACTTCTTTCTTCTCTTAGGCCTAACAGAGACCTAGTTGCAATTAGGTCTATTATTTCCACATAACAACTTGAACCTCTATGTCCCATATGGCCCTCAAAAAAAACTTAAATATTTTAAAAAATTATATATAAACCTCAAATAACCTTATACATTCTTAATAAGTCACAAATCCTTTGCTCACACCTTGAAACCACCATTAGGTCTTAAAGACCTATTAGGCCTAATTACCCTAAATACATTGTCTTTAAATATGAAGTTTCAATAACTTGTAGAAACACATTATAGGAAAAATACACATATGGATGTAAAATTTGTTACCTTAAGTTAATAAATAATTCCATTATACATCTTTTTTTATGATCCAACGACTTAGGAACACCTTATAAAAAAGCTCACTCAGAATTGCCAATGTGCTCAAAACCTAGTCATTAGAATTTTGACCTCAAACATCAATATAGGAAATTTATAATAATCCATGTAAAATTATAATATCCTATTAAATATATATAAAATAACCATAGTCTTTTTATATCTCTTATTATGATATAATGGTTTAGGAAAAACTCTTTACTCAACGTATTCAAGTCTTTCAAAACACCTTAGAAATTAGTCATGCATACTTGGACCTCCAACACTTGAGATGGCACTTCCCATGAATATTAAAGAATAAATAAGATATAATTATATATGCATAAAAATATAATATTATTTAAAAACTTCCAAAATAATCATAAATACTCAATAACAATAATCTTACTAACACACAAAAAATTGTCATAAACCCTAGAAACATAATCATGAAAACAATGACTTATAACACTTGTGTGAACACATTTATGAACTTAAATAGAAATTATGAGATCCAAAAATATTTTAATAATATATTTAAATAAATATATTATAATCTCAAATATAAATATTTGTATTAAAAACCAATCTCATGGCTTCATTGTATACAAACCTTACTATGTTAAACAAGTTAGTTTGGGAGCAGTTTTCTGCTATATACAATCATTTCCAAATATTATATTCAATATTGACACTATTGATGCATGCAATTCTATCATAGGTGTTTTTTTTTTATTAAACACTACTCATTTTTTAATTTAGATAATCTAATGCATGAGTTTTAGGTTGTGATAATCTTGTTATCTATGGTGGAATAGTGGCAGAACAAGTGAACTGTTTCACAATATTTATAATGTTTGGTTGTTGGGAGAAAGCATGGTCTGATAATTGATATTTATATAAATAAGAGTAATAATTTATAATTAAATTTAATTATTCTCAAATAACTAAATATAATATCTAAGATAAGGTGAATATTCACAATGAAGCTAATCTAAAGTGAATGGATTAGATAAAATATAAAAGGAAAGGTAGGGAAAAGAAGAGGCATGTTTATGTTGTTGATATTTAACACAAAAATTATGACAAAGTTATAATATCATCTAAATATGAAATTTAAACCAAAATATGAAATGAAATAGCTTAAGCTCAAATCACATCACACATTAGGTAAACATCTAAGGAAGTGGAAGAGTGTAGATAAGTACTTGGTTCACTTTAAAGGTTTACCCCTACAAGTAAAAAACATAAGCACATTCATAAGAAAGGAAAATATAATGAAATGAACTTAAGAAATTTCAACCAACCTAGCATTATAACAAGTTAAATACTCTACATTTAAAAGTTCACATCAAGAATCAATAATAACCATTCAAATGTGAATTATAAACTAGACAATTGAGAGAGAATCCATAATACAATTCACACAAACTAATGAGACAATATTTTCAAAATTCCTTGTTTGTATTAATTGCTCCAAAATTAGTAAAAATATTTTTGATCAACTATCCCCCTATTTATAATGGTAAAACCTATTTATATAGACAATTCATAAGGTATTTCGATTAGTCATGTCAAATATTAAGGACACTTGTCATTTTACAATCATTTTAGAACTTTTTAAAGACTCCAAACAACTAAAATATAGGCAATGTGCTTTACAAGTTTCACATACCTTTACAAAAGAATATTATCTTTTAAAAAATTATGTAACCTTAATTACAAAAATAATACTCATAATTCAACTAGTTTTGAAACCTTGTTACTGATGTAATCCCTTGTTGATGTTGTTCATCAACTAGATTCAAATTTACCATGGGATATATGAATATTTCATCCTCTTTGTTTTCTATATTATTTAGATATTTATTGGCCCTTTCTAATTCTTCTTTGATTCTTCTAGCCTCTGTAATATTCTCCTCTATAGTAAAGATCATGTCCATGATCTTAGTGTTATTAGCCCCTATCTTACCCTGACTCTAATTTTTCACTTCATGCATGACTTGAGTGACCATTTTCTTAAATTCATCATCAGTTATCAAACCAATTTATCTAAGTGTAGTGGGATCCTTTATTATGCTCCCTAATATGTGTTCCATCCTATTCTACAACTACATGTCATCCTTATGAAGGTTTTCTATGTCTTTAGACCATTTCCCAAATTCTTGATTTTATCTATTAATAACCCCATGGCCATGTTTATATGAGCTAATATTATGGTCTTGAAATCAATAATTTTATCTTCAATAAATATATTTATCAAATCCTTTATTTTTCCCCTTGAGATTTATCATTGTTAAATTAGGCCTTTGGATACTGCATCCTACTAGCTCAGTATACTTTGTCTGGCCTTTATTGAATTTAGAGAATTAAACATATCATATAAGGTATATTTAAACATTTTGATCATTATATCTATGAATGATAATATATATTATTTCTCCAAATTTTCCTTTTGCTAATACATGCCTTTGAGGGAAGCTTACAACTATTATGCTTGTGCTTGGGCTAATTTAATCACATTCTCCTCAACTATGTTATTTTATCTAGGTCTCTATCTTGATACTAGAGTAAAACCAATGAATGGCTCCAATTTTTGATAGATAACATCTTCACCACCAACCATGACCTTTTTCTCTATGACCCCTTATAATCCAAATATTATTGGGTCAAACTTGACACCAATTGAGGATTGAGTCACTTTAAGGGCTGAAATCTCAACTTGTGATCTACTTCATTCTCATAGAGGATACAACCTTCTCTCTTATTCCTATTACAAATCCACAATCCATGGCTTGAGTTCTTTATGTACTAGGATATTGATGGCCTTCATCATTTCATAAGGATCATGCATAGTAGGTATTTTTGGTAATTTGCCATAGATGAACCATTATGGAATGGTTGGATCATGAATCAAGTTTTAATCACTAAAGAGATTGACTTCAATAAAAGGATGAGTAAAATTCATCTTGGTATTCTTGGTCCTTATTGGAACCATGGCCAATTCAGCTTTTCTTTTGGGGGTATCCATAGGACCTAGATCCAATATTTCTTTCCCCTTTTCCTCTTTTGTTTATTCCATCTTTGCCTATTCCTCATCAAACCTATAGGTACTGGATAAAAATTTTAGAGCATCTTCAACTTTATCCCTAAGTTATAATGCTACCATGTGAATTTTATCAATGGGTGATCCTCATTCTTTTTCCAAGGCTAAAGAAGATGACATTTCATTAGACTTTCTTTCCTCTAGACTTTGATTAATCTATGTTTTAGGTTTAGGTTCTATTGATGGATGTCTAATGAGTGCACTATTTAGAAAATGATATTGTCTTGGTCCTATATGCCATTTATCATCTCCTCTTTTTTTTCCCTCAATATCCTCTATTCTAGATTGATGTTGTGTTTTTTTAATCTCCTAGTGACCTCATAGAATGAAGATGCTTTTATGTATATGGGGTTAAAAGGACTAATCTAGTGCTCATAAGGAACATTAAACATCCTTTTTACTTTCAAGTGCTCCTTAACTCTCCCATAGGGGTCCCACTACTTTAGCTCGTCAATTTTTAAATTGAAAGATGTCTTATGTTTCAAAATAGCCTCAATATTATCCCATTGTGAAAAGATAGTCCTACCGATGGTTATGGGGAGAGTATTAAAAAGTCATTTCCTTTTGGTCTTACAAAGACCATTTATTCCATTACATATTTGATAAACTACTTCTTTCTCTATTAGTTTGATTAACACATGGACAGGTAGCTTGAGTGGGGTATATTGTGTCCCTTTAATTTTGATAATGGTTTAATTTGATTATAGCCATATATCCCCCATCGATTCAATAGTCTTATTGATTGGTGGGTTAACTCTCATCATTGGGCTCCATATTATGGTCTCAATAAGGACTGGTTAAACACAATCACATATGAATTGGATGTGATCCTTATATTTGAATATATGCATCTTAGAGTAATATTGTGAAATAGTCTCTTTTCCACTGAGTGACCATTTATTTAGGTTGGGAATCTTTGTTGTAGTAACTAGGGCATCCAAAAGGTATGACCTCATGTATAATTGAGTTTTACTCTTCTTCTTGATTGCATAAAGTTGTCTACTCAAACAAACATTGATTACCTCACCTATAGCGGGGTGACATGTTTCTCAACTATGAAATAGACTAAGGGGACCCAAATTTTGTCTACATATGTAATGGATGTATTTACACATAATAAATTCATCATTATCATGATCATCCTAATCCTAGGTCTAAATTGGCTAATGGGGATGTTGTTGTTAAAGTTATAAAATACTTGATTCCTTAAATATAGCCATAGGGAAAGGATGCTCTTCACATCATTCTATTTGTACTAGTTGTTAATTGTGGTTAGGTCTACTTGGGGTTTGGAAATTTGTATTAATTATCAAAATCTATGAGAGAAATGTAAGCAATCTTCTTAAAACTATGTTCTTATACAATCATGCCCTTGTCTATTTTAGAATATCTAAAAATGGGAGAAAGAATGACTATGTAGTGGAGTGCCTTGGTTTTAACCATTGCATAGTGTAGACTAGTCATTTGTATAGCAACTATGTCATAGTAGAGCCTCTTTACAAACATGTTATAGTACCATTTTGAGCTACCATGGCCATGATTTTTGTTAGATTACTCACTAATAGATCATACTTCATATCTAAATTAAATTGCTCTTGCAAAGATGATGATTCAAATCTTCTTGACTCATTTACAATGATCATAGGGTCAAATTAGGGTTTTTATTTATGCTAAGGCATTTTTGAAGGTCCTTATAGATTTCTAATGGTGACAACTATTCAAATTATGTGAGCTTTGTGACTTAAATTTTGCTTGGATTTGTACATTTATACCTTTTCCTTTCTAGGTCCACAAAATATTTTGAATTGACATTTATAATACATAATTTCTATGTCATTATGTTTATTAGTTTTTAAAATGTGACCATTACCTCTAGGACACATGTTAACACTTCACTGGGTCTAGCTCATTGAAAACTCCATCTAAGATCAAACTGTCGGATCTACTTGATCATATCAATATGCTTCATTGATCTTGATTTAGGAGATTGAATTTTATTGGTTGCTTTTCTATATTACCCATAGTTGTGACACTTGTCACTTTTATATTGATTTTGAGCTTTGTTAAAATGCTAATGTTTTAGATTAAGGTAAAAACAAGTTTTGAAGGGACCCCAAAACCCTTAAACAGGATCAAAATAGATAAAGCATTACCATGCACCAGGAAAAGCAATCCTAAAACCTACTAAATAGTAGCAAAAAAATTAGGTTATACAAGGATAACCTCATAATCTAGAAAAAAATCAACCCCCTAATGTCCCAAGTAATGATCTAATATCTATTTTTAGGGGTAAAATCTAGAATAGTTGCCTGTCTGCCATCAGCAATATTCTGCATACTTTCTAGCTCTCTAGTTTTCCTTATGGGTCTTCTTCTGAGTTTGTCAGGAGAACC
Source organism: Torreya grandis (assembly GCA_037957365.1). Lineage (NCBI taxonomy): Eukaryota > Viridiplantae > Streptophyta > Pinopsida > Cupressales > Taxaceae > Torreya > Torreya grandis. The sequence goes on along the minus strand of JARHVA010001424.1, from coordinate 24,268 downwards.
AATATCTGGTTTCACCTTAAGATGTTCATCTCTTTTTCTAGATTTATCTAGAGTAGAAACAAGATGTTTCACCTTTGTTTACTGGTCTTTTTTACTGCTTCTTGTTTCTACCCCCTTAGTATTGGTATTTTTTCCACCCCTTTTTCTTTGGTTTAAAATGTGCTTTAAGTTTTCTCCATTGTAATTCACAAGAAGCTCATCCAAAGGGATATCATTATCAATTTGAATCTCCCTGGACTGAGAAAGAAGAATATCTCCCTCTTCTAAATTATTTGTAGCTTCAGCCATGAATCCTCATTCTTCAAGCATACTTTTGTCATCAGCATCTCCCCACCACTCTTCTATCCTTTGAAAGCAAATGATTTGTCTTGATAGATCCATCAAATCATCTATTGTTTATACAAGTATTTTGATATCTGATTGCAGTCCATTTCCTTCTTTCTCAAAATTTTCTTTCTCAGAAGAAAACTCTTTATCCACCTCAGTATGTGGAGCTTTAGGATATTCAAAAGAAGGCTCTTTATCTGCCTCAGCATCTAAATCTTTAGAATCTTCATTATTCTTTTGTTCTTGTCTATGATCTTCCTTGAGTTTCCATTCTTTCTTATGCTAGATTTTTCTCCCATCCAAAACACCACTTAGAAGATTTTTGCTTTTGGACGGATAGTTTTTAACTAAGTGCCCCTGTTTCTTACAAGCATAGCAAGAATTAGGCAAATCTTCAAAAAAAATCCTTTGAGTTTTTTTGCCCAGCTTGGATATTAGATCCACTTTTTCTGGGAGGTGATTCAGATCTGCCATTTTAACATAAAGTCTAGCACATTGAAGTTTGGATCTGGAAGCCATAGCATTATCCACTACCACAAATTCACCAAAAGAACTGGCAATACCTTTAAAAATGTCCTCGTACCAAAAATCTAAAGGGAGGCTAGGAAGTCTAACCCAAATGGGAGCGATTGAGAAAAAAGAATCTGAAAGATCCATGTTAGGCTCCCATTTTTTAATAGTAAGAGAACATTTACCAAAAGACCATGGTCTTCCACACAGAACCATATTCATGTCTTCCTTGCAGTTGAAGATAAACAAGAAGAAACCATTCAACATTGGTGCCATTTCTATCTCTCCTCAAATAACCCATTTCCTTTTAACCATTTTTCTAAGAGATTCTAGATCTGGTCTTGCTCCTAAAAATTTACCCACTAGGGTGAAATCCATGGAAGACAGAAAAATCTATTAAAGGATTTGGAATAAAAAACTTGAAACTCACCTTTCTCCTAGTAAGATTTAGCAGTCATCGGTGGGAAAAGAGATTTTCCCATTGGGTTTCTTGCCAAACAAAGATGACCACTTCTTTTGTTCTGCATACTCTGCCTTCAGCACTTTTGAGGATTTTTCCTTATTAAAATGCACATTAGCTTTCTCCTTTTCAGGCTCCTATCCCAACATAGCAAGAGTAAAATCCAGTTGGGAGACATAGATCTTACAGAGAGGATCAGAACCGCTTGATGGTTTTCCATTATTTACATAAGCCAAAAATTTTGCCCCAATTTTTTTTCTACACCTCCTACTGTCCCTCTAGGGTCTGTACCTGCTACCTGGTTCTCCACAGCCAGTTTTCCACTTACCTTCAAACCTGCACTTTCCACATTTGATAGGGTGCCTTCAATCTACCACCCAGTAAATTCAAATTTTGGGTGTGCTTCCAGCGTGCCCAGTGCATCCCATCTATACATCAACGCATCTCGTTAAAATGCTAATGTTGATTTTACATTTTTGATCTCAATTACACAAATCAATCATGCTTTGTAGATCTTTATCCAATGGGTTTTTTCCTTTACTCTATGCCATTGATTGGAAGGTGTATGCTTAATAATGTACTATCAACCTTTGGGAAGATTCTTAATATTTAATTTATGGCATGTGGTTGTACCACCTATCATCTCTAAATTGGCTTATTGGGCTTTGAATTTTCAACCTTCACTATGTACTGTTGGATCATCTTCAGTTGATTGAACATGATTCATCAGATCATAATTTGAGGGGTTGAATGCGATTATATGTTCACTATTCTTTTGCCAAAATTAGGAAACTTTTCACCTTATCTCTTGTCTCAGGGCTCTATTAAACTTTTGACTTAATACAAACTATTGATTACAATGTGTATGCTTAGCCACATGTCATCAATCTTCAAGATCATTCTTGTGCTTCAATCATGAGCCATAGGATTGACACTTATCACTTCCTCACTTTCTCATTGAGTTCTTTCAATTGTCAATATTGATCTCACACCATTAGATCAACATTGCCCAATCAAATGTGCACCGTAGATCTTACAAGTAATAAAATTAAGCTAAGTCAAGCTCAGGAAATATAGAGAACTTAGACTAAAATTTTATAATATGGTTCTATTTGTGTTGATAAACATGATAAAATATTAGGATAAAATTTTAGGCTAAGTTTTAAAGCATGATAAAGTGACCTCGCAAATAGTAAAATACATGGCATAAAATTTTAGCCTAAGGTTTTTATTGTATTAATAAATGCAATTATAACTTTAGCAAAAGGTTTTAGGTTGAGTTATAACATAATGAAAGGGACCATTCAATTATCTAACCCATAGGAACAAAGGGGGATTGGGACATAAAGTGACTAAGCATAAGATTTTTAGACTAAGGTTTGGTCATGTTAAAAAACATGATTAAGCCTTAGGATAAGAATTAAACTAAGTCCATGGCACAAATAATTGTTTCCATGCAAATTTTTTACACAAAAATTTTAATTTAATTTTAAAGGGACCTATATCAAAATATTAGACCATTCAAAAATATGTCAATTAACCTAAATAAAAACTAGGTGTGGATGATCTTTAAATAAGGAAATCTGATCCAGTGGCATTTTCAATTTAAAGCACAAATTTATAAAATTTTGAAACATAGGTCCCCATTTTTTAGAAATATTGGTATGTTGACCTAAATATACATGTTTTATAGGTCTTTAATAATAACCCAATGAAATTGGATCCATCCATAGTCCATGACAATGTATCCCTAATCTCATTCACACTTTTGCCTATTTTCTCACTATCTTCCTCACTAGGCCTTTTTAGTAATAGGTCAAATTCCATGACCTGTTTATCATATTAAAGGTCTATAATTTTATTATAAACCACCATGGTCATATAAAAAAAATTACAACCTTAAAACTCCATCCATTATGTAACGTTGACTTAGCCAACCCTACTGGTTATACCAAATTTATGAGAAATAAGTACTTTTTTATGGGGTCCACTTATTCACATGATAAAATAGTGCCACTTGGAGAAAAAAATTAGAGTTAAATACATGATACAATCATAAAAATAGGTCATCCAATCCATTCTAAGCCATTTCCATGAATATCTTCCATATTAGGTCACTATGAGGGTTTTAGGAGGGTTTTTGACCAATTTCCATTCTTATAGTTTGGTCATAAATCTTTTCCCCTGAAACCAACTCCAAATTCTTGGAAACAGTTTCTAGGAACCCTTTCCATCTCTCCCTAAGATTTAATATTCCCATGCAACAATCACATGTGCCAATAATCATGAGAAAATCTTTCTCGAGTTTGCAACACCTCATTCTAACACTTGAGAGACCTCAAATCCACTTTTTATGTTTTCTTATTCAACTCAAGACTTAAAATTTCATCAACACACTTGAAAAAACATTTCAAACCTCAATATATGATCACATGAGGTCAAAATCCTCCAAACCTAATCATGATACCTCATTCTTCCACCTAGGGTCTTAAGACTAGGTCCATGAGAAGACAACTAAAGAAGAACTTAACCCTTTGGCTCACTTTGAGAGTCATGTGACTGAGTCAACACCTTTATCACATGATAAAAAATTTAATTTCACAACTTTAATGTCATACACATCCATATCACCACCATCATGCCTTTACAATCCATATCCATGCTTAAGAAATAGTCTATCAAATAGACTTAATGGGAACTATACCATTTTGATATCTTTAAGACACATTTTGAAGATTAATATTCACCTCTATAGATCTGATATAGGATATAAAACATCTCCCATAATTATACTTTGACCAAGTCTCCTTAAATCATGTAGGTTACTACCCAAGATTGAACTAGCCTTTTTTAACAAACAAGACATGAATATAATCTCTCTCTCTCTAAACTCATGAAGCTCTAAAAATCATCACAAAAAACATGAAACTTACACTAAATCAAATAAATCCACATACATATATCCATTTATTTCACCATACCTTACTATGTTTCATAATACACTCCATTAGATCACTCTAAGCCCCACTAGCAAGCTCAAACAATCAACCTCATACCAATGACCATAACCGCCTTATTGTGAACCAATACTTGACCTCAAACTTCCTTTGAAATCAATAAACTTAGGCATATGACATCAAAGATAAATCTCACCTTAATAATCTTTCTTGACATCAATAAAAGTACAAAAACACATGACATCAATGATAATCTTTCAACAATCTTCCCCTTTGTCATTGATGGCAAACCACAAATGAACTAATCAATCTCAAATTACACTACTCTCAACAAGATACTTCTCTCTCAAACTAAAAACCTTCATAAATAAATTTATCCTTAGGAAATTTTAATAGAAATAACTTTCTCCCCCTTTGACATTAATTATAAAGGGTATTTTACAACAAAAATTTCTCCCTCTTTGACATACCAATAAGTTACTAATAGATCCATGGACTTGTACATAATAATCACCAATGAGATTCTATAAAAAAATTCACCTTAGGCTCATATCTATTGAAGTGGACAAATTATAAACACAAAGATTCTCCTAAGACCTTGTATGACTTCTTCAAATAACATAAAAAATAAGAACAGTAATATTCATTAACATGACTGATATAAATCAAGTTCTTGGCAATCTTTAACTCTCTTTAGGACTACAACTTACCTTCTTGGCACTCTACCACCTAAGCTACTCCATTAGAAATTATGAAATTCATGAGCTATATAAATAATCTTCCTTTAAAGAACTTAGATAAAAATATCACTCACTCAACCATCATACTCCTAATATCAACTGAAATCAAATTCCAAAACTAGGCTCTTAATCTCAAATAGATACTTCTCTCAAACTAATCAATTTCCATCAAAACCAGCCTTCTTATTTGACACTAATTTCAAAGAGACACCTACAAAAACTTTCCCTTGACACCAACTAAATAAACTTGTCGTCTTCACAAATTAAGCTCACCATATGAATTAACAAAATTCTTGAACCATCGTCAACATATGGCATGCATCTTGACACCAAATTTTAACATAGACAAAAACTCAAAAACCAACACAAAAAAGACTTGTGCTTACCTCTCAAAGTGGAAATTAAAAACATATCATACACCAATTTTTAACACTTTGACCTCAAAAATTTGATGTCGACCTCTAATATTTCACCATTTTATAGCTCTAGAAAATATCTTCAACTTTTTTTCATAACACTTCATAGTTTCTTGGCATACATCACTATTTAATACATATAGACTTTCAACATAAACAACATGAAATATTCTCAAGATTTAACCTTCTTTTCTAATAACACAACTCTTGGAGTAGATAAGACACTTGATCAGCTCCCACTACTAGCTTAAACTGATTGAAATAATTTGTCCATAAAACCTAAGAGAGACACCCCATTCCATAGGGATCTCAAAATAAAATGAACTTAGGAGATTCATAGATCTCCAATCTAATTTTCTCATCCATCCTAAAATCATGAGACTGATAGTCACTTATTATAATCATCTTAGGTTTGATCAAAGCATTTAGCTTGATCACCTTGTCATTTTTCTTCTTATCCTTAACTATTTGATCAATAATAGTAGATAAAAAATGTTCTTAAGATACCTCCACAACTGATTCTTGATCTACCATAACAAATAAATTATCTTGACTCTTGGGTTTAACTTAATTAGATATAATTATCTTAAGTCTCCATACCTGGGTTTGTCTTTTCTCATGTAATCTAGGAGCTCCATATGCTTTGATATGACTTGACAGCCTTCTAACACTCTTAAGATAGAATCTTGAAATATGTCCTACATTTTTACAATTATATAAAATAATACCAATGTCCTTACCTTTTAATTGAATGCTCCTCCTCCCATGATTCTAAGATAACTCATCCCTTAAGACTACTCTACACTCTTTTGCTCTATGGACAGATTGGCTACATGATAAAAAATAACCATTAAATTAATTTTTCATATCTTATTGCATTGGGTTACTTGATAGGTTTTTTTATTTTAACTTTCATGTTGTAACACTTGACTTGATCTGATTCTTTACTCTCCTTCTCAACCCTGCTCATCTTAACTATGATATTCTCATGATCAAACTTCATGCAATCTAAATCTATCTTCAACTACTTAAACTCAACCTCTTTTGATCTAAACTTTACATTAGTAACCCCTAACTGATCTTTAAGATCCTAAATAATCAACTCATCTCTTTTGGCTTCTTTGATGATGTCACTCTTCAAGATACACACCTTTTCCTTGACATCCTTGACCATAGATCTCAACCCATTGTTCCTCTTATTTTGATTCTTAAAATCCTCTAGGGCACTTAAGATCTCAACTTCAAGATCCACTTCAACTTCTCCTTCTTCACTATCATAAAAACTTTTTCATCACACATGATGTCTTCTTCTTTTAAAAAATCTACCTCTCTAGCCAAGAGTATAACTCCATTTCTAACTTGATCATATTCATCATCATTAGAAACATTATTAACACAAAACTTTGATGACATCAAATGGCCTCTAAGCCTCTTCATAATTTATCTTACATACTTAGATTGTGATATGAAATAATATTCATTTTTATCATCATCACACTCAAAAATATCTATTTGAACTTGAAAATTAGCCATACTTATGATTATTAGAATATCCTTTAGGTTATTGGGCCTACTCAAAATGATCAAATCTGATACCAATTATTGGAAGCACAAACATTGAGAGGTGGGGTAAATCAGTGCTCTTAAATAATCTATTTTTCTTTAAGTATAATAATTACTCATCCATCAAATGAACATTAACCATCTAAGCAATATCAAATGATATAGTAACATCATAAATGAAAGCATACTCATAAAAACCATGAACCTTAAGAACACATCACATGAACATAGGAGATATGTGGGAAACCATCATGGGGAATAAAACCCACTAAAACATAGCTTGGACAACTTGTATTATAAGACCGTGACTAAAGTTTAGTTGAGCACCAAATCAACAAGGAGTACCAACCCATAAAATCTATCAAGTACCAACTTGAATTCAAAAAGAACCAACTTGAAAGGAGACTACAATCCCCTTGTTGATCAAGTACCCACTCAATCAACACTATGAAAGTATCCACCTTGCTCTTTTTTCCCTCTCATAACTGATAATGAATTTTTTGCTCTTCTATATCTTCTACTCTCTTATCTTCTAAACACATTAGAAACACATCATTGATATATCAAGCCTTATCAACACATTAAAAATTATAGGCATATTAAGAATATATCACTGATATCTCAGTCCTTTAACCCACTCAAAGTACCTCTTCAAATAAGCAAATATGCCCTTCTTCTATTTTACTCAAATAACCCTCATATAATGCAATCTATCTCATGATCTCATCACCTAATAAAACCTTGTTAGAACTTCATGACATATTTAGTACATTATTTATATGGTATATAAGACCTCTCACACGTCAAAAACCTTCTATTTCATTTTCTTCAAAATGCAATCACTCAACTAGTACAAATAGTGCTATTAGGCCTTGTTCTTACACAAACCACTAGATCACTCACACTTTTAGTTGGCCAATACACTAATACATTAGGTTAAATAATAAAATTTTTATTAGGACATGTTACAAATATTATTATATCAAAATAAGATCACTATTAGGTCATCCAAAATCACTTAGACTTCTTTCTTCTTTAAGGCCTATCCTTTCAATGGAATAACTTAAACCTCTATAGCCCAAATGGCCCTCACCAAAGAACTCAAACATTTAAAACACTTAATAAAAAAATTTAAAAACTTATATGTGAACCTAAAATAACCCTATACATGTTAAATAAGTCACAAATCCTTTGATTACACCTTAAAAACACCATTAGGCCTTAAAGACCTATTAGGCTAAATTACCCCAAAAACATTATCTTCAAAGACAAAGCTCAAAAAACCTATAGAAACACATTATAGGCACAATCCACATATTGATGTAAATTTAATGACATTATGGTAATTAACTATTCCATTATACATATTATATCATGCTTCAAAGTCTTAGGAATACCTTATCAAAAAGCTCACTCAGAAATGTGGGTTTGCTTAGAGCCTAGTCATTAGCAATTTGATCTCAAACATTAGTATAGGCACTTTATAACAATATAAATTCATGTATAATAACCAATATAATATATGTAAAATCACTAAATTATTTTTATATCTATGATCAAGATATAATGGTTTAGGAATAACTCTTCACTAAGCTTACTCAAGTCTGTCAAAGCACCTTACAAACTAGTCATGCATACTTGGACCTTCAACACTTGAGATGGAAATTATAATGAATAATAAATAATAAATATGATAAAATTATATTTTTATAACACCATAATATTCTTTAAATACTTACAAACTAGGCACTAATACTTAAGAACATCAATCTTACTAAAACACAAAAAATTACCATAATCCCTAAAAACACAGTCATGAAAATAATCACTTAGAACACCTATGTGAATAGTTTTATGAACTTATAATAAATTTATATTATCCCAAAAAATTATTAAAATATATTTAAAAAAATATATTATAATTTTAAATAGTATATAGGTCTTATAGACCAATCTCATGGCTTCATTGTACATAGACCTCACTATGTTAGACAAATTAGTTTGGGAGAAGCTTTCTACTATATAAAATAATTTCAAAATATTATATTTAATATATACATGTGTTATATATCTTTAAAAAATTATTGAAATTTGATCCATCCCTAGTCCATGAAAATCTATCCTTAATCTCATTCCCACTTCTACCTATTTTTCTAATTGTCTTCCTCATTAGGTCATTTTAGTGATAGGTGAACTTCCATGACCAATTTAGAATATTTGAGATATATAACGTATTTAGAAACCAAAATTTTAATATAAAACAATAAAAAACATTAAACCTCCATCCATTTTATAACTTTTAATTAGTCAACCATGTTTGTCATACAAAATCTATGAGAAACAAGTACTTTTATGTGGGGTCTACTTAATCACCTAACAAACCAATGCCACTAGGAAGTACCTAGGAGAGTTAAATACATGATACAATAATAAAACTAGGTCATATAATCCATTATAATCCACTTCCATCAATATCTTCCATAATGGGTCACTATGATGGATTGAGGAGGGTTTTAGACCAATTTCCATTCTTAACTTTTGTTCTTAAATCTCTACCCCTAAAACCAATCCTAATGATTGAAAATAATTTATAAGACCATTTTAAATCTATCCATAAGATATTTTATTCCCATTAAATAGTCACATGTGCCAAAAATCATTATAAAATCCTTCTTGAATCTGTAACACCTCATTATATTACTTGAGAGACCTCAATTCCACTTTTTATGCTTTATTATTCAACTCAAGACCTCAAAAATCACCAAAAACTTAAGAAAACATTTAATACCTCAATAAATGCTCATATGATCTCAAAATCCTCCAAACCTGATCATGAGACCACATTTTTCCACCTAGAGTCTTAAGACTATGTCCATGGTAAGGGCACTAAATAATGACTTACCCCTTTGGCTCAATCTCATAGTCACATGACTAAATTGACACTTTTATCACATGGTTTAACACTAAATTGAAAAATTTCAAGATCATGCACATCCATATTACCACCATCATGCCTCTATAAGCCATATTCATGCTTAACAATTAGTCTATCAAATAGACCTATTGGGAACTATACCACTTTGATATCTTCAAGACTCACCTCCAAACATCTAAGATAAGATCCAAAACATCTACCATCATTATCATTTGACAAATTTATTATGGATTTAACAATTTTTTCATGTTTATTTCATGTAGGTGTCCTGGTGCATGGATGAAATGCCTTGAAAGTCTATGTGACAATGACAAAGTGTGTAATATTCTTGTCCAAGTATGCTTGAAGAAGGATTGGTTGATATTCAAAATTTTCACTTTTTTAGATGTTTAAGGATGATTATGAATTATTTATAATGTTAAATAGGTCCAATAAGAAGTGTTATATGCTTTGATAGCTTGTGTATATGACTGGTATTCATTCGATTCTTCATTATGTTCATCTAGACATTTTGGTCTAGTGGTAGAAAATTTGAGTAGGCAGTTGATGACATCATCATTACTACATGTGGATGATTCAATGATATTTTGTTATATTGTTGTGATAAAATTATTCCCTAGTTATTATGCACTAAATCTTAGGTCATGATCATAATCATGCCAAAATATATGCAAGTGCAAACTTGGGTTCCTATGCATTTTGACAATGTTTTTCCATACATAGCCAAATTTATAATGTGGTAAGAAGAACCAAGTAAGAATTTTAATGATGGCATATCTTGAACATGTGGAATTTTCAAGAGAATATGATCATATGGGTTATTTATTTTTGTGCTTAGTTCTTATGTGCCAAATTTTAGGTCATGCAATGTAGCACAATAAAAGATATGCATGTGCAAAGTTGGGCTCCTAGGTATTTTTATAGTGTTTTCTATGTTCAAATAGAGTTGAGTAAGTATTTTTTTTTATGTTATATCTCACACATGTAAATTTTTCAATAGAAACTTCATATATGGATGGAATCCCCTATGTGAGAGGATCTTATGCACTAAATTTAAGATCATGTGACTAAGCACAATGAAAGTTATGAAAGAGAAAAGTTGGACTCACAAGCTAGTTCTAAGCATAGTTGGTTGTGTGATAGAATATTTTGAGATGGAATTTTGATATCATAATATCTTGCATGTGATAAGGTCTCAAGAGTAGTTTATATCATGCATCCAAGTGCAACAAAAGTTATGACTATGTAAAGTTGATCTTTTAGGTAGATAAGCAAGGTTCCCATACTTAGTTAAATTTTCACAATTTAAAGTTCAAGAAACATTGAGGGTGCACATTTATCCAAGAAGTCAAGAATTAGTAAGATGAGGATAAGTGTTGTTTATTTAACACTGATCATATATAAAGATTAAGATTCTTACAAAGATCTATGGTGAGTGGGTGTTTGTACTAATCAAGATATATGATGCATATTAAAATCAATAAGTCAAAGTGATAGATGTTTAAAATTGATAAATACCTGACTAATCTAGATAGATTGATGGAGTGTGTTGAGTTAAAGTTTGGAGAATATTGATGGTCTGAGATTGATCTAAATATGAAAGGAAATGAGATACAATAATAATGTTCAAAGTTTAATTGTGATTATTTGAATTTATGAAGGAAAGACTAGTGTTTGATTTTTAGGCTATAAATTTTGATCCAAGAAAAACTTGATAGTGAAATAAAAATAAAACATGTAGACAAATCCAAGGCACATTTTAAAATATAACTTTGAAATATGGAAGTGTGTATAATCAAATATATTAAGGTTCAAAGTTGATTGTGTATTCATCCTTATTCTACAAATGACCCAAGAAGAGTATTTGATCTTGTATAGATGTTGTTTCAGTGTTTCATGATGAGTTGGATATTGGGGAGTGTTGTAGACTCCATGAGGACCATATATGTGCATTATGAAGGTTTGAACATTTGTATATAGTATTGACAAAGCTTAAGAAGTTGACTATGTATTCATTCATGACATCCCTATACACCAAGTCAGTGTTTGAGTTATTTGAGCATATGCAGATGTGAGAAAATTTAATTTTGATCATTTGAGAAAGTCAAAGGGGACATAAGGAGTGAACCCATATAATTAAAATTGGTCCTATATTCTTAGTTTGTTTGATGAATTGATAAAGGAGTGAATGGGTTAACATGAGACCTATAATAGCTACAATGGCCTTATTAAAAGGTGTAGCTACTTAAGGGTGACCCATAAATTCTATGGACAACCTATGAATATTGTATTGAGATATGTATCAATGAGATAGTTTCATTAAGGTTTAAGTCATGCCTATTAGCCAACCAAGATTATGATGATCTTGAATGCTCTATAAATAGTAAAATCAAAGATGGTGATTTCTAGACTTTTGAAACAAATAATTATGAGATATTTGAGAGAGGATTGTGTGTGTATTTTATGGATTGAAGGAAGGGTAGAGTACCATATGGATGAGTTAAAGAGTATAAAAAATTTAATACTATTTTTATGGCTTGTAGGTCATAATTCTATTAGTAGAATAATGCTCTTGATATTTGAGTATGATTGAAGGTGAAGAATGATATCAAAGGTCCATCATTAGGTGTTGAAGACATCAGTGTAAAGGTGGATGTGTTCATAGGTTTTTTTATATAAGCTTAGCATCTAATGTGGTTTTATCCTTCTTACAAGGTGAAACTTGATAAAAGTCTAGTTGTTATTACAAATTAGCTAGACTAGTGTGGTATCACCTTATAGGATTGCAGTCTCACTAAATAAGGGATGGTAATTCCTTGACTAGTTATAGATGTTATATATTGGTTCTTATTATTATAGGATACGCCCAATTTTAGGTTCCAATTGTTTTTATTCCCCAAGAGGGTTTCCCATGTATATCATGTGTTATGTGCTTGATCTTGCATTGTCTTTCTTGTTCATTGTTATGAATGATTTGTATGCCTCCTAAATATATGTATTGAATGATTAAAAGTTTGAAAGGATTGTAATTGAATTTGAAATATATAGGCTCACTAATTTAGCCTACTCTTAGTTATAGTGCCTCTAACATAGGTCTCCTTAAACCATTATCTCACTACTCAATACTAAATTGTCTTTCTTGAACACACAAGACATGAATACAATATATCTCTCTAAAATAATGAATATCTAAAGATATTCACCAAAGACATGAAACTTACACTAAATAAAATAACTCTACATACCTGTATCCACTCATTTCACCATACCTTAATATGCTTCACAAGACACTCCATTGGATCAATCAAAGCCACACTAGTAAGTTCAAACAATCAACCTCAAACCAATGACCATAACCACCTTATTGTGAACCAACAATTGACCTCAAACTTCCTTTGACATCATAAACTCAAGAATATGACATCAAAGATGAAATTCACCTTACTAATCCTTCTTGACATCAATGATAGTACACAAACACATGATATTAACGATGATATTTCAATAGACCATTCAGTATCTCATCATTCTCAATTGAGTGGAGATGCTTTGAAAATTATAAAAACATTTGTAAAATATCTAAAACATCCTAAAAACTATCATCTACCACTTCTTTGACTTAAGCATTTTTGGACCCTTAGCTATTTCATAAGAAACCACTTGTCATTTAGTTTTCCCATCCTTACTAGCCTAAAGTCCAATGTGCTCACCATTTTGTGAGTTGATTCCCATATTCCTTTACAACACAATCATGTTTTTTTTTTCACATCATTATTTTATTCTCTCATATCCTAGGAGCAATACATTTCACCTAAATTTTATGTTGAATCTTGTGTCTATAAAACTACGTAGGTAGCATCCACTTCCCTAGTGCATTTGAAGTCAGCTTAACTACCCCTTCCTTTTCTTCTATTCCCCCCATTTTTTTATTTTATTTTTTGTTATCTCTTATATCCTAGGGACATTATCTATTATCTTATTATTATTTTTATTGTGATAACACTTGTGATTAACCCTTGATGTGTTTGTTTTCTTTTATTCTTTTTAATTTTATTTTTATTTTATCTCTTTTATTTCTTAGTGTTTTATCTTTCTATTTGTTTATTTATTTGAATATTTATTTACTTTTATTATTGTGCCTTGACATAATATATCTACATTCATCAGGTGATTCATTACACATTATTATTGATGGAATTATTTAATGAAGTGATACACAGAAGATCTAAAAAATATTTAATGAGAAAATCATAAATGGGGTACATAGATCAATGAACACACTGCACATGATATTTATCCTGGGAAAACCTTAAAGAGATAAGAAAACCTAGGAAGTGATTTTTCATTGATAGAGAAATAATTTACACCAATACAACTTCAACTTCTCACTTCTTAGCAAGGTCTTCACAAGCCTTTTGATAATCCAAATATCTCACAAATGTCAAGAAATCAAATTGCTATTCACCATTGAGTTAAAACCCTATTTATAGGTAAATATGAAGGGATGTGACCATTATAAATAATGAGTCCAACCATCCCAAATAAATAAAGGAGCCTAGTTAATTATTATCCTAAGTAAAGCTTCAGTGATTAATGTCTCGATTAAATAAAAACTTAGTACATAATTAAATAAATATAATATGGTTATTTATTTACTTGAGGTTTCCACCTCGTGGCAATAAATAGCTTATTATTATTATTATTATTATTATTATTATTATTATTATTATTTAATTAATTATAAGTATAGGCTAAGGGTTAAATTAACTCTTAGTCATTAAAAATTCTCTAACACTCCCCCTTAATGTTAAGTGTATAAATGCCATAGTCACCATAAAGGAATTATACTGTGTAAAATTTGAAGGATTTAAAAACCTTTATCATACCAAAAGTCACCTTTTGAAATACAAGGAATTATAATTTGTAAAATAGTCAAAAGTAATTTTAGGATAGCATGATTGTGATATTACATATCACTATTTCTCATGAAAAAATCAATAAACATATTTGGATCCTTTTATGACATAAGGATCTCCATTACAAATTATGCTTTTAATGTATTGGGGTACAAAAGTAAAACTTCCACATGAATTTTTTATAATGATTAAAAAATGAGAAGAATTATAGAAAAGGAGTAATAAATGGCGATTAGGAGGTGGCATTATCATGTACACTCCCCCTTCAATAATAACTTTAAGAGGCCCAACATTGCATGAAACTTAAAAAACTTGGTATCATCAAGTGGCTTTGTAAATATTCTTGCTACTTGTTCATTTGTAGGAAAAAAACTACAAATTAATATCACCATTGAGGAATTCCTCTTGGATAAAATACACATGAACTTTAATATGTTTAGTTCTTTGGTGTTGCACTAGATTTTTTACCAGAGGTATATAACTTAAGTTATCAAAATAAAAGATGGTACTCTGAGAAACATCTAAATTAAGTTATCCCAGCAACCTTTATAGGCACATGAATTTTTTAATATCTTCCATAACACTTCTGTACTCTGATTCTATAGAAGAGAGAGAGAGAGATAGTAGGTTTTTTCTTACTTCTCTAAGAGATAACACTTGCACCAAACTTAAATACATATTTAGAAGTAGATTTGTG
Organism: Torreya grandis; assembly: GCA_037957365.1. Lineage (NCBI taxonomy): Eukaryota > Viridiplantae > Streptophyta > Pinopsida > Cupressales > Taxaceae > Torreya > Torreya grandis. The sequence goes on along the minus strand of JARHVA010001424.1, from coordinate 8,747 downwards.
ATCTAAAATATCATTAGCATGGTTAGTATCACAATAACCATATAATTTTTAATTTTTAATGGAAGAATAAAATAAACCATATTTAATTGTTTTTTTAATATAATGAATAATATGGTTGGCTAATTTCTAATGCTCCAAATAAGGATCTTTCATAAATATAGAATCAATAGTAATAGCATATGAAATATATTACCTTGTAATGTTTAGATAAATCAAACTTCCAATAAGCTATCTATACAAATTAGGGTTAGATTTTTCACATATAGGTTTAAGATCAATTTTAATACCAACTTTAATTGGTGTAGTGGTATATTTACAATCAAGAAGTTTTGTATAAAAGTTTCTTCATTTGGCACATATGCTTAGTCACATGTGTAACACTCAATCCAAGTCATTTGTGTACTTGATACAACTAGGTATAAGTATAGTAAAAGTTTGTGGTACAAAAAATTTAAATGCACTACAACACTTGCATCAATTTCACACAAGGTGTAAGCCTTGTGCACTCACCCAAAGCGTAACAGTGAAGGGACTGGGGCCTATATTGGGCTAGTTGAAATATGGCATTATATTAATCTCAATAAGATATTCATTTGTGAAATGGGCTTAGGTAGTCTATTGGCACACTATTTTTAGATAAGAGCAATAGGCACAAGCCTATTCAATGGAACTACTCCTAGTCATGGTGACACAAATTGCTATTAGACTAGTTACACAACTTTCAAGGTCATAATTATTTTGGTGTAAGTTCATGTTTGGTTAGTTATAGATTTTAATGGCACAAGTTGTATGGATATTAAGTTAAGTGAATTCATACACTTAGTCAAATTAATAAAATGGCTTATGCTTAGGTGTTCATTCTTTAAGTTAGTGTTTAAGCATGGTTATTAGGACTTTGACGTATTTTGGTTTCAATACTTAGTCAATTTTACAAGTATATTAAACTTTTTATATGGCACAATGATGCCATTAGTGACTTTGAATAGACATTTACATCATAATACATTCAAAAAGGAAAATTATTACATTATTCATATAAAACTTAAGTCGCAATCATATAATAGTGCTAAACTATATGAAATGGATAAACAACAAAGTAAATATGCAACATCATTTCCATTAAATCAAAGTTCATAAAAAAATTACAATTAATAAAATAAATAGATAATTATCTCATACCCTACTTACTCATGCCCAGTGGATCACAGATGAGTTTGGGTGTTATAATGCACATTCTTCTCAGTATCCATACTAACTCAAACTATATCAATGGTGTTCTTAATTTTTGTAGAGCTTTATTGAGTTAATCCATCTCCTCTTCTTCTTCAAGTTCAAGCTTGGTTAAATGGGTGCATATCAGGTGTTGAGCTATCATTAATGGTCATTATTTTATGGGATCCACTTCTCTAACACCTACATTCTCTAACCACCATGTACAGCCAAAATTCTAATCATTTGTAATGATTTCCTCATGTCGACATGTGTTGAGTTGGTGTAGTATACTAGGCAGCACAATAAGGGGCCCAAAAAGCATGTTAAACCTAATAAAAAGATTATGTGCATATTGAGATTGTGATAAGAAAATTGATTTTTATCTTGAAATATAGCCATTCCTAAAAAATGATGTAGAATGCCTAAATCAGTCATTTCAAACAATTGACTTAGTTTATCCTTATATTTATGAATTAAACTAGTTAGATCACCAATAATCATCAAATCATCAAAATATAATACAATTAAAATCAAATGACCATTTTCAACTTTAACAAAGAGATCATTATTTGATTGGTAGTTATAAAAACATGATTCTTTGAAAAAAGAAGTAATTTTAGAATATCAAGCTCAAGAAGCTTATTTTAAACCATATAAAGATATATTTAACTTGTATACATAATATTCTTTGTTAGTGTCAATAAAACCTTTAGATTGATTCATATAGATTTCTTCTTCTAAATCATCATTTAGAAAGGCATTCTTGACATCCATTTAGTGGATAACCCAACCATTTTGGGATTAAAAAGTAATAAGAAGTCTAACAATACTCATTTTTGCCATAGAAGCAAAGTTTTCAACATTGTCAATCCCAGGTTTTTGACTAAACCTACAAATAACTAATCTAGCTTTAAATTTATCAATTTTACTAGTGAAATTATATTTGCTCTTATAAAGCCACCTAAAACTAACAATATGCCTTTTAGGTAGAGGACGGACAAGATCCCAAGTCTGATTTTTAATTAAGGCATTATATTCAACTTACATAACAACATTCCATTTATCATTTTTCATGGCTCCTCAAAATATTGAGGTCCACATTCATACATAATCATTAATGCATGATAAGAATATTGACTTCTAGTTAATTTATTAAGGTTATCAATATTAGAATATTGGAATAAAGATTATGCCAATTTAGGTCTTTTAGATTTAACATTAAAGTCAAGGGGTTCCTTAGACTCTAAGTTATCCATAACTGGATTAACTTCCTCAAGGTCATCCATTTCATCACAAGGAGAAACATGAGAGTCAATGTTCATCAATAGAAGAACACTAATGAAGATCTACAGAGGGCTCACAATTTTTTTTAAAGAATAAGAACATTCATATTCTCAATAATATGATGTTTACAAGGATCATACACTCTTAAAAAACTTTTTTATTATCTCCATATCTTACAAAAATTCAAGAATAAGAAGTGGGGTCAAGCTTCTTCCTTTTAACTATAGGGACAAAGATAAAAGTAGGATTGCGAAAAATCCTAAGATGAGAAACATTGAGTTTCTTCATAGTCCACATTTCTTAAGGGGTATAAAGATTCAAGTCTTTGGTAGGGATTCTATTCAAAATATGAACAAAAGTGTTCATGGCTTTTTCCTATAAGAACTTAGAAAATTTTACAAATTGCAACATAGTCTTAGCTATTTCTATGGTGTAGTTTTTCCTTTCAATAATACCATTTTGCTAAGGGGAATAGGTATTTGTTAATTCCCTTTGAATACCACAACTAATGCAAAAAGAATCAAACACTTTACTAACATATTATCCACCATTATCATTTCATAGTATTTTAATAAAAACATTAGATGTATTCTCAACATAAGCTTTAAATTCTTTAAACATAGATAAAACATCATATTTAATTTTAATGAAATAAGATCATATCATTATAATATAATAATCAATAAATGTAATAGTATATATAGAACATTAAGAGATATAACTTCAAGAGGTCCTACAACATCACTATGAATTAAATATAAAAGATGAGAAGAATTCACATCATGATTCTTATGAAAGGGGTTAGTATGTTGTTTACCATGTAAACAACCCTCACAAGTTTCATGATGAGAGGGGATAGAAGGAATTCTAACAATAATATTATTTATAGACATATCTTGTAAAATTCTAAAATTAACGTCTTAATCTTTCATGCCATAACTGATATTCATTCTTATTATGCAATGAAAGTAAACATGTAGAAGAAGGAGAAAAGATATATAAGTCATTCTTTTGAACACCTTACATAATCAAGGAACTAGATTGATTTTTAATGGACCAACTATCTTTAATCAATGTTACAATGAAATTATGATTAGTAAGTTGAGAAAAAGATAGCAAATTCTTTTTAAGCTTAGGTAAATAGAAAAAATAATTTATATCAACATTTGAAAAAATTTCTTTTCCATGTTTAGTTGTTTCTAAAAATGAATTATCTCCTAAGTAATTTTTTTTAGAGATATCTATAGAATCATACAAAATATTAGATAAGCATGTCATATGGTACGATTCATTGCTATCTAAAATCCACTCATTTTCATTTAAAGAAAATAAAGTAGCATATAAAGAAATAACATTCTGATCTTCATTATTATTTTGATTAGGGTTTTGATTCTTATGCTTATTTTGATTATTTTTTTGCCTTTGTTACTTTTAGAAGATTGATTATTAATTATATCCTTTTTTTTATAACAGGTTTCTTTTTATAGCCAAATTTACTACACAAATTAAAGTTTCCATTGAATTTAGGTTTATGATTCTTATTACAAGTTTTATTTTTCTCATTTATGCCTTTATCAGAGTTAGGGTTAGATTTCTAATTTTTATTATTATGAAAAAATTTATTTAAGGTGAGAAGATCCTAAGTAGCATTCTTCTTACAATCAAAATTGGTCATTACTTTCTCTTCTTGAATCAAGAAAGTAGATAAGACGGTAAGGTCAAGGATAGCTTGCTCAGTTCGATACTTAAAACTCAAAATTGAAATGAAATTTATAATTTTTTCATGAATATTTAATTGAATGATAAAATAAATAAACTAATCTTAAATAAAATTACAATTACAACCATATAACTAATCTTCAATGTTCTTAATTTTAGCTAGAAAATTCATAACTTTTTCATCACGCTTCATAGGTATTAGTAACAATTCAAGGATTAACTTAATGATATTTAAAAGATGAGTTCCCTCATGCATGAATTTAATAATTTTCCAAGATTTTCAAGGAGATTCTTGATTACCAATGTGGAGAAGGAATTCATCCTTAACACTCCAAAATATAATGGACATAGCTTCTTGTGATTTTTGTTGAAATGCATTGGTAAGCTCAGGGGTCATATAATGTCCAGACAGGGATTTATCAATCCCATTGATAATATTATATAATATACAATACATTAATTTAAATTTAACATTAATTTTATATATTTTATAGTTATTTTTATTAAGCATTTGGGATTTGTCTAAGAAAAAGTCAGGCAAAGCCATGACTTCCCTTTAAACATGACAATATCCAAATGATTAAGAAAAGACCTTTCAAGTGTGAATTTAAAATTTATTGATAATTAAAATAAATTTAAAAAAGTAAATAAACACTAATTATTCAAATTAAATATTGATAAGGCAAGAAATTTTCATAAATTTGTGACAAATTAAGGTGTCGCAAGTGTTATAAAATACATTAAAAATAAGAACAATTTTATGATTTAACTTTTTTAAATGAACTTTTAAAAACTATTTCAAAAAATAAATTGAATTGAGAATGCTATTATATTTATATATACAATTTAGATGCTAACCAAAGAAAAAAATTGAAACAAAGTTACACAATTTTAGGTGTCGAAAGAGTCACACTCACAACGACCACCTAGTCACAATTATTAAAAAAGCTATAAAACAATAATAAGAGGCTTAAAAATTAAAAAAATGACTACTCCAATGTTTTTTGAATGTTCCAAAACCTTCATATAAAATATTTGGATTACTATACTTGCATATGTTTAGACTAGATCAAGTGTTGAAAGGAGGACTAGTCGATAGGTCAGGGGGTTTTCATGTGAGAAAGAAGGCACACTATCCAAGAAATATTTTATTATTATTATTATTTTGACCAAAAATAAAAAAATTTAACCAAAAATATAAAATATGTTGATTGATTTGAAGTCTTGGCCTATTCTTTACAAGTTTTTACCAAAATAAAACTCACTAACTTGTCTAGTAAACTTATTCAAATATTTGCATGAACAAACATATATTTATTTCTTTTTTATAGATATTTTTTAAAATAAAGAATATATATAAACATATATATTTATTCATGTAATTTTAAAATAAATAAAAAACTATATTTGACTTTTTATCTCTTTTGTAAAATCTTTAAACAAAGAGTGGGGGCCATAAGATCCAAGTGGAATTTAAAAAAATTAAAAAAACAATATTTTTTTAAATACTTTTTTTTTAAATATATGAAAAAAATACCTGTAGCTTTCCTACAGATTAATGGCACTTCATGGATATTTTATTTGGTAAGTACTCTTTGTACATACCTCTATTTACCTTAAAAATTTGGCAATCCTTCTATTTTTGGCAATCAGTTTTTCTTTAGGCACAGGGCTGTACCGTTCCCAATTATAGAATTCAAAGTTGAAATTTGATTATTCAATCCAATAAATAATTGACTAATAATCAAATCTCCTTCATTAGATTTGATAGCATGATGAAATTGTTGAGTGAAATAATACACAAAAGATATAGAAGAGATTTACTAAGAAAAGCATAAATGGAGCACATAGATCAATGAACACACTATACATGATATTTATCCTAGGAAAACCTCAAAGAGGTAAAAAACCTAGCAAGGCATTTTCCATTGATTGAAAAACAATTTCTCCCAATACAACTCCAACTTCTCACTTCTTCTCAATAAAGTCTTCACAACCCTTTTGATAATCCAAATATCTCGCAAATGTCAAGTTATCACGTTGTTATTCACCATAGGTTCAAAACACTATTTATAGGAAAATATGAAGGGAGGTAACCATTGTAAATAATAGCTCCAACCATCCTAAATAAATAAAAGAGACCAGTTAATTAATATCCTGAATAAACCTTTGGTGATTAATGTCTGATTATATAAAACCTTAGTAAATAATTAAATAAATATAATATGGTTATTTATTCACATGAGGTTTCCACCTAGTGGTAATAAATAACTTATTATTATTTAATCAATTATAATTATAAGCTAAGGGTTAAATTACCACTTAGTCATTAAAAATGCTCTAACATTTTGTCTTTCTATTTGTTTGTTTGCTTGTTTGACTACTTTATTTACTTTCATTATTGTGCCTTAACATAGTATATTTGCATTCATTAGGTGTGTCCTTGCACATTATTCTTGAATCCATCCATTTCCATATGTCAACATTATCATCACATTTTTTATCATTTTTGCATTATTTTCAATTGTTTATTAGATCAATTGTTAGTCTTTATGCATATTTTGGTTAAGTTCTCATAGTATTTTATATCATGATGCCTACCATCATGTGCTACATAAAAATTCAACATGGGAAATTTTACAAGAAATATGGCCATGATACTTCTCCATGGCACCTAAAAAATTCTTGATCGATCCCAATCATTACCCACCTATAAAGTAATTAACTAATAAATAACTTTTTAACCCTTGTTAGTTAAGATGTGCATCTCCATACTAGCAAGTTGTCCAAATTCATATTTCTCCTATGTAATATCTTATTATTACTCTGTGAGTATGGATTTATTATGTAATCCATATTTTCTAATTTTCCATTTAAACCCCATCATTCTGAAAATGATTATAATCACCTTTGGGTAAATCATTGTATATCATCCCACTGACAGAGCCAATGATTATAACTACATATGGGCAAATCATTGTGTTTTTTTCTATCTATAGTTTAATGATTATAACCACCTTTTGGAAAATCATTATATTTATTCTACCCAACTAGGGCACATTTTCATTTTAATAATGCTTATAACTACATTTGGATAAACTATTATCTCTATCTACCCATTTGGGCATGCTTTTATCCTGCTAATGATTGTAACCACCTATGGAAATATCATTTTTTAATGTTTAAATGATTATAAACACTTTTTTTAAAATCATTCTCTTTTTATTCTTATCTTTTTTTCAATAATTATAATCACCTATAGGCAAATCATTATATTTTTTATCCCACTATACCGATGATTATAATTGTCTATAGGAAAATCATCCTATTTATATGTTGGGAGGAAAATTTAAAAAGTGGGGGTGAATTAGTGAACTTAGAAAAATATTAAAACTATGAATTATATTTCATTAACCATCAATGAAATGGGAGTGATCAATCAATGCATCAAGAACCGATCACATAAATGTAAAATAGTGAGCCTAACACAATATGAGTAAGAAACCCTTTAAGTGAAGAAAAATAATTATGACCGATGAAATTGGAATACAATCCTATAAAAATTTTACAAAATATAAAATTATATTGATAACCAACTCAACTTGGAACAATAACCCCAAACTGTCAGACACCCACTTGACCAAAGTTTTAGCAAGAACCCACTTACTAGGAAAGTACAACTCCCTTTGTGACTAAGCATCACTCAATCAACTATAATTTTTTGGTAAAAATATAATTTTTTTATTGATAAATATATTATTATAACTTATTTCATATCTTCTCCTTAATCTTAATTCACACTTTTACTTCACTTCTAAACTCACTCATAAATAGGCCTAAACTGCCTTGTATATATACTAGTTTCATGGTCACACACCAATTGGTCAAACACACACATTAAATATATTAGTTCATACAAATAATAAGTATTAATACATGTTATTAACAATATTAAATCATATTTTTTAACCCATTTTTCTACCAAAACTCAATAAGGCCTTACTCCTCCTTTAGGTTGCATGGAGACGTAATTGCATTAGGTCTACTTTCTTAATTCTAAAACTTGTTTTTGGGCTCAAATGACCTCATATAACAATAAAAAACATTAAAAAAACTTATAAAAATAAATTTTATAACCTATTTCATTCTTTATTAGACCTTAATCCTTCATTTATACCATGAAATCTCCTTTAGAACAAACTGTTCTATTAGTCCTTGTGTACCTAAAAAGTCTATCTTATAATAGAGAAACTTAAAAATGCTTAATATACTCAACCATGAAAAATGAAACATGAATATATATTATCCATAACCTTATATTCATCACCAAATTCTTGGAACACCTCACTCAACAAATAAGGGCTCAACAAAATCTCGACAACTCGCTTACTTAGAACTGCCAAATCACCTAAAAAACTAGTTTTGAAGAATAAGACCTCCAATACCTATGTAAACACTTTTAATGAATATTGATCCATAAAAATGTCATATTAGATATATAAACCATCATCAAATTTAAATGTTATATGGTC
>JARHVA010001423.1:3455000-3457500 GCA_037957365.1 Torreya grandis | reverse complement strand
CCCTAGACCCTAGACCCTAGACCCAAAACCCTAAAACCTAAACCCTAAACCCTAAACCCAAAACCCCAAACCCCAAACCCCAAACCCCAAAACCCAAAACCTAAAACCCTAAACCCAAAACCCAAAACCCAAAACCCTGAACCCCAAACCCTGAACCCCAAACCCTAAACCCTAAACCCTAAACCCCAAACCCTAAACCCTAAACCCCAAACCCCAAACCCCAAACCCTAAGCCCCAAACCCCAAACCCCAAACCCCAAACCCCAAACCCCAAACCTTAAACCCCAAACCCCAAACCCTAAACCCCAAACCCCAAACCCCAAACCCCAAACCCCAAACCCCAAACCTTAAACCCCAAACCCCAAACCCCAAACCCCAAACCCCAAACCCCAAACCTTAAACCCCAAACCCCAAACCCTAAACCCCAAACCCCAAACCCTAAACCCTAAACCCTAAACCCTAAACCCTAAAACCCTTAAACCCTAAACCCTAAACCCTAAACCCTAAACCCTAAACCCTAAACCCTAAACCCTAAACCCTAAACCCTAAACCCTAAACCCTAAACCCTAAACCCTAAACCCTAAACCCTAAACCCTAAACCCTAAACCCCAAACCCCAAACCCTAAACCCCAAACCCTAAACCCTAAACCCTAAACCCCAAACCCTAAACCCCAAACCCTAAACCCTAAACCCTAAACCCTAAACCCTAAACCCTAAACCCTAAACCCTAAACCCTAAACCCCAAACCCTAAACCCCAAACCCGAAACCCGAAACCCCAAACCCCAAACCCTAAACCCTAAAACCCTAAAACCCTAAACCCTAAACCCTAAAACCCTAAACCCTAAACCCTAAACCCTAAACCCTAAACCCTAAACCCCAAACCCCAAACCCCAAACCCCAAACCCCAAACCTCAAACCCCAAACCCCAAACCCCAAACCCCAAACCCCAAACCCCAAACCCCAAACCCCAAACCCTAAACCCTAAAGCCTAAACCCTAAACCCTAAACCCTAAACCCTAAACCCTAAACCCTAAAGCCTAAAGCCTAAAGCCTAAACCCTAAAACCCTAAACCCTAAACCCTAAACCCTAAACCCAAACCCTAAACCCTAAACCCTAAAGCCTAAAGCCTAAAGCCTATACAAAGCCTAAAGCCTAAAGCCTAAACCCTAAACCCTAAACCCTAAAGCCTAAAGCCTAAAGCCTAAAGCCTAAACCCTAAACCCTAAACCCTAAACCCTAAACCCTAAACCCTAAACCCTAAACCCTAAACCCTAAACCCTAAAACCCTAAAACCCTAAAACCCTAAAACCCTAAAACCCTAAACCCTAAACCCAAAACCCTAGACCCAAAACCCTAAAACCTAAACCCTAAACCCTAAACCCAAAACCCCAAACCCCAAACCCCAAACCCCAAAACCCAAAACCTAAAACCCTAAACCCAAAACCCAAAACCCAAAACCCTGAACCCCAAACCCTGAACCCCAAACCCTAAACCCCAAACCCTAAACCCTAAACCCCAAACCCCAAACCTTAAACCCTAAACCCCAAACCCTAAACCCTAAACCCTAAACCCTAAACCCTAAACCCTAAACCCTAAACCCTAAAACCCTAAACCCTAAACCCTAAACCCTAAACCCTAAACCCTAAACCCTAAACCCTAAACCCTAAACCCTAAACCCTAAACCCTAAACCCTAAACCCTAAACCCTAAACCCTAAACCCTTAAACCCTTAAACCCTAAACCCTAAACCCTAAACCCTAAACCCTAAACCCTAAACCCTAAACCCTGAACCCTAAACCCTAAACCCTAAACCCTAAACCCTAAACCCTAAACCCCTAAACCCTAAACCCTAAACCCTAAACCCTAAACCCTAAACCCTAAACCCTAAACCCTAAACCCCAAACCCCAAACCCTAAACCCCAAACCCTAAACCCTAAACCCTAAACCCCAAACCCTAAACCCCAAACCCTAAACCCTAAACCCTAAACCCTAAACCCTAAACCCTAAACCCTAAACCCTAAACCCTAAACCCCAAACCCTAAACCCCAAACCCCAAACCCGAAACCCGAAACCCCAAACCCCAAACCCTAAACCCTAAACCCTAAAACCCTAAACCCTAAACCCTAAACCCTAAACCCTAAACCCTAAACCCTAAACCCCAAACCCCAAACCCCAAACCCCAAACCCCAAACCTCAAACCCCAAACCCCAAACCCCAAACCCCAAACCCCAAACCCCAAACCCCAAACCCCAAAGCCTAAACCCTAAACCCTAAACCCTAAACCCTAAAGCCTAAAGCCTAAAGCCTAAACCCTAAAACCCTAAACCCTAAACCCTAAACCCTAAACCCAAACCCTAAACCCTAAACCCTAAAGCCTAAAGCCTAAAGCCTATACAAAGCCTAAAGCCTAAAGCCTAAACCCTAAACCCTAAACCCTAAAGCCTAAAGCCTAAAGCCTAAAGCCTAAAGCCTAAACCCTAAACCCTAAACCCTAAACCCT